>CAUYRH010095754.1:0-25820 GCA_963574655.1 Perodicticus potto | reverse complement strand
ATGAGAAAATATCATGAATGTTACATTAATCAGGTGGATAAAAATATCTCCGATTGTATGGGAAGCCCGCACACTGTACTCCAAGCTTGAATCATTGTACACAGTTATGACTCAATAAAAAATAATTAAAAAAAAAAAATTCCCTAACAACAGATGCTGGTGTGGATGTGGAAAGAAAGGAACTTTTATACACTGTTGGTGGGACTGAAAACTAGTACAATCTTTATGGAAAATTGTATGGAGACACCTTAAAGAACTCCAAGTAGACCTACCAAATGATTCACAATCCCAGTGATTCGTATATACCCAAAAGAAAAGAGGTCATTTTATTAAAAGGACACCCGCACTTGAATGTTTATAGCAGCACAATTCACAATTGCAAAGACATGGAAACAACTCAAGTGACCACAAATACATGAATGTATTAATAATATGTGGCATAGGCTGAGGACGCTGGAGGTTTGTGAAGCAGTTCAGCAGGAGCTGGGCTGGCATCTCCACACACAACCATAAAGTTGAAAGAGGCAAAATCAAGGCCAAAGCCGCCAAACTATGGCAAATTTTGAACAATGGGAATCAAAGTTGTGGGGAAATGGAAGCAGGTGAAGATTGACCCAAATATGTTTGCAGATGGGCAGATGGATGACTTGGTATGCTTTGAGGAACTGACAGATTATCAGTTGGTCTCCTGTGCCAAGAATTGCTCCAGTCTTTTCTCAAAGGATGAGCCCAAGAAAAGAAAGGCATAAGCTGTTTCAGAAGAAGAAGAAGAGGAAGGAGAGTCTAGCTCCCCAAAGAAAAAGATCAAGTTGAAGAAGAATAAAGATGTGGCATCTGAAGGAACCAGTATCCAGAAAGAGTTTGAAGTCAAATATGCTGAGCCAGAGCCCCAGGGAGATGGCACCATTATTCCTGATCCAGAGGTAGAGGAGATGGCATCAGAAAAGCTGGCCCATACCGTTCCAAAAAAGAAGGAAAATAAAGGGAATAAAAAGTTGGAGCCTTCCCAGAGCACTGCTGCTAAGGTGTCCAAAAAAGCAAAGGCATGGATGCCTGGAGTTAATGACCAGAAGGCAGACATATCAGCTTGGAAAGTCCTTTTTGTGCCCAAGCCTGTTCTCCGAGCCCTCAGTTTTCTAGGCTTCTCTGCACCCACACCAATCCAAGCCCTGACCTTAGCATCTGCCATCCGTGACAAGCTGGACGTCCTTGGGGCTGCTGATACAGGAAGTGGGAAAACTCTTGCCTTTGCTATCCCAATGATTCATGTAGTGTTTCAGTGGCAGGAGAGGGAGTCTGTTCAAAGTAACACTGAAGCACCACCTGGACAGACCAAGACTGAGGCCAGAGCTGAGACTAAATCACCAAGCAAGGATAGAAATGAGTCTGGAGTGTTGCCTGATGAGACTGGGATTGAGAGTGAAACGATGCCCAGTGAGGCTGCAGCTGAGTCTGGGGTGCTGCTCAGCAAGGTCAGAGCCAAGACAGTAGGCACCATCTCAGACCAGGCACTACTCTTCTGTGATGCTGCTGCTGGTGAAGGGCCTTCTTCCCTGATCAACGAGAAGCCTGCCACTGAACAGAATGAGGATGAAGAAAAAGCTTGACAAAGAGCATACTGAAAAGTTAAAAGAAGAACCAGATGGCAAAAATGCCATCTATAAAGCATATCCAAAGCATCCTATGCTTGGACTGGTTCTGAGTCCCACTTGAGAACTGACTGTCCAGGTCAGACAACACATTGATGCTGTGGCCAAGTTCACAGGAATTAAATCTGCTATTTTGGTTGGTGGAATGTTCACAAAGAAACAGCAAAGAATGCTGAAGCATTGTCCTGAGATTGTGATAGTCACTCCAGGTACGCTGTGGGAACTAGTTAAAGAAAAACACCCTCATTTGAGCAATCTTCGGCAGCTCAGGTGTCTGGTAATAGATGAGGCTGACCAGATGGTTGAGAAAGGCCATTTTGCTGAGCTCCTCACAGCTGGTATAAATGCTCAACGACTCCCAATACAACCCAAAGAGACAAACCCTTGTTTTTTTCTGCCACACTAACCCTAACTCATCAAGTTCCTGCTTCAATCCCTTATAAGAAGCATACCAAGAAAATGGACAAAACTGCCAAACTTGACCTCCTCATGCAGAAGATTGGCATGAGAAGCAAACCCACAGTCATTGATCTCACAAGGAAGGAGGCCACAGTGGCGACACTAACAGAGACCAAGATTCATTGTGAGACTGATGAGAAAGACTTACCTGTACTACTTCCTGGTGCAGTATCCAAACCGCAGCTTAGTGTTTGCGAACAGCATCTCTTGCATCAAACGCCTCTCTGGGCTCCTCAAAGTTCTGGATATCATGCCCCTGACCCTGCATGCCTGTATGCACCAGAAGCAGAGACTCAGACAGCCAGAGCAATTTGCTCATCTGGAAGACTGTGTTCTCTTGGCAACAGATGTGGCAGCTCGGAGTCTGGATATTCCTAAAGTGCAGCATGTGATTCATTACCAGGTCCCTCGCACCTCAGAGATTTATGTCCACCGAAGTGGTTGCACCACTCGAGCCACTAACGAAGGCTTCAGCCTGCCTGATGCTGATTGGACCCGAGGATGTGATTAACTTTAAGAAAATTTATAAAACCCTCAAGAAAGATGAGGAAATCCCACTGTCTCCTGAGCAGGCAAAGTACATGGATGCAGTCAAGGAGCGAATCCGTTTAGCTCAACAGACTGAGAAAGCTGAATATCGGAACTTTCAGGCTTGTCTGCACAACTCGTGGATACGGCAAGCAGCAGCTACCCTTGAGATTGAGCTGGAAGAAGATATGTATAAGAGAGGAAAAGCTGACCAGCAAGAAGAGCGTCGGAGACAGAAGCAGATGAAGGTCCTAAAGAAGGAGCTGCGCCATCTGCTTTCCCAGCCGCTGTTTACAGAAGGCCTGAAAACCAAGTATCCAACTCAGTCTGACAAGCTGCCCCTGCTTGTGTCTGCCCCAAGCAATGGTAAATCAGCTTTGAGGGCTGCCTATCCAAGCGGAAGACGACGATAAAGAATCCAAAAGAACAGCAGCAAGAACAGCCACAGACAAGTACAAGTGTAAATTAACTGCCTCAGTCAGGTGTGTTGCTGACTGCAGGGTGGTGTCTGTTCTCTGGTTAAACATTAAAACCTCTTTTCCACTGTGTGTTTCACTCCTACCATCAACCCCAGTTAGAAAAATCTCCCTCTTCCTCATTACTCCCATTGTGGGAGAGACCTCGTGCAGATGTGAATTGTTTTGGATTAAGAATGCTATGCAGGAGCTTAATATTCATGTATTCCAGTGTTCACAGGCTTCTTGTGTGTTTACCTTGATTTGTCTTAAATTAAAAATAATAATCATAAAAAAATAATATGTGGTATATGCATACTATGCAGTACTACTCAGCCATAAAGAAATATGGTGATCTGATATCTTTTCTGTCCACCTGGATGGAACTGGAGACCATGCTTCTAAGAGAAACATCAGCGACGTGGAGAAACAAACACATGTACTTAATACCAGGTTGGAACAAATCAATCAACACTTAGTGTACATATAGAAATAAATCTGAGTGGAAATGAAGGTGGGGGGAGGATGGAAGAGGGGATCAGTAAATTCACACCTATTGGGTATGGTGCACACTCTCTGGGAAGAGGCATGCTCATAACCTTGACTGAATTTGTGAAAAAAAATGTATATAAACAAAATAGTTGCACCCCCTAATATTCTGAAACTAAAAAGAATTTTTTTCTTTTCCTTATGATTTTCTTAAATCATTTTCTTTTCTACCCACTTTATTATAAAACTATAGAATGTATCACATATGACATACAAAAGATGTGTTAATCAACTGTCATTCATAAGGCTTCTTGTCAACAGTAGGTTGTTAGTAGTTAAATTTTGGGGAAGTCAAAGTTACATGGAGATTTTTGACTACACTATAGGTTAGCACCCCTAACCTATACATTGTTGAGTGTCAACTATAAAAACAATACAGAATTATTTTAATGATAAGCATAATAAAATATTTAGATGTCTTTCATTTAATTTTAATTTATTTTTAAATATTTAAATAAATAGGATGGATTCCTAGTTGGTTACAAGGATAATCATATGAATAGATATGCAATTGATGAAATGTAATAAAATAATGGTAAATTTTGGATGGTTGATATACAGGTATACAGTGTATAAATTTTTCAATTTTTCTGTATGTTTGAAAAGTTACATAATAAAATATTAACAAATAAACAGGCAAATAGACATTAAAACATAAAATATCTTGCCCTAACTTAGTTATAATTGTAGCACATATATGCCTGAAATCCTGTGCTATGTTCTAATTGGTGTGTATTTATTAGGATATTTGGAATCAGAGAAGGTTTGTAAGAGTGACATGAAAATAATGTGAGTTGATGGGACCTACTATATGAATAAATAGAAAATCAGGTCTTTCCAACTTGAAGCAGGAAATGATAATATGTAATTTACATCTATAAAATAATGAATATGTGGATAAGGTTAACATAGAATTGTCTACCAAATATTTATGTGCTAATATGTTTTAAAAACATATTTAGGACAATATAATTGATAAACAAATAGATAATAGTTGAATAACATGTATTATTATGCCAAGACGTAACACTGCAAGAAATAAGAGTGTATTAAAACCGAAATATATGAATGATAAAGCTAGATGATGTGGCTACTTTAAGAATATGAAATTTATATATTTAAACTTAAAATTTGATATCAGGCATGGCAACAAAATGCATACAGGTTTTCTTTGGTCATGAGTTTTATTTTTTGATCTGTATCTTTTACTGATATCTCTTTAGTGTCTACAACAATAATGAACACAATAATATAAATTACTAATGACATCATGCATATCATTAACTAGAATTTCATATTTGTTTATCCACCAACCCTCAAACAATGCAAGGATTAAAGGTGCCAATGCCGAGCAGTCAAAAATCCACATAATACTAAATTTGTTGATTGAATGAAAATATACTTAGAAATAGAGTATTTTGATGTATAAACTAGGCTTATAATCTAGTATAGCAAATTTTACTCCAGTATTTATTTTATTTGGGCCTTAATCAGGTAAACCTTTGGACATAAATAGAGGGAAATCATAGGTAACCACTGTGGTATTATTTGAAGAGTGCCAGATGGGGCATATCTAAAAAAAATCACTGCTGAAAATGTTATATTAAAATTTCTATCATAACAAATCATTTTTTAATATTCTGAAGGATGCTCTTGAAAATAAATTTTTGCATTAAGTAGTTTTACATGGATTATCATATGCAATATTGATGATGGAACTGTAAGCTAGATATTATTCTTTTGATTATATTGATAAGGAAGGTACTTGGTAGTGGCTCTGATATTTTACCAGATTGTCTGAGGGTGAGCAAAGTCCTCTTAAATTAGAACTAGCAAAATAGATCTTGATCAAAGGGAGATGTAGGGAAAAAACAACAACAGAATATTTGAAAATTCAGGTGGAAGGAAGACCCAAGTGGGGTAATTTAGTGGAAATTCTTGAACAATTCACTTACCTAAAGAGAGAGCCCAAATAGCCATAAATTCATGAATGGATAAATAAACTATGGTATATGTATACTGTGGAATACTGTTCAGCCATAAAGCAATGTGGAGACATAAGCCTTTTGTATTTGCCTGGATGGATTTGGAGAACATCCTCCTAAGTGTCACAAGAATGGAAAAGCAAGCATCCAATGTACTCGATACTAATACAAAAACTAGTAGATAAACAACTACATGCCCAAAGAAGAAAAAAAAAAACAATTAAATTAAAGTGGGAAGAGGAGCAAGGGGCTTTGGTAAGCTCTCACCTAATGGACACAATGTAAGGGTATACAGCCCACCCCTTGGGTGAAGGGCTCAACTACAACTTGGACTTTACCTAACAAATGCAAACAATATAACACTATCACTTGTATCCACATATTAATCTGAAATTAAAAAATAGAATTAACAAAAGAGAGAGAATTTGAGCAAAATAGAAGAGATATTCTTATTATTATTTTTATAATTTAGTGTTTATTTTACTACCACTAGGTCTGGAATGTAAGGACAACTCATATAATTTCATAAGTCTTTTTTAATATTCTTTTCTAGCAAATATTCATTCATATAGCTGAAAGAATAACCATATTTTTATCAGGTGAGTCAGACAAGGACTTTATTTACCATAATTGAAAGTATACTATATTATGCAAAACATTTCCTGGTTAGTCTAATGATAGCTAGAAAAAGACAAAATTGTCATAAGACAGTGTAGAAAATAATTTCTATGGTCACTAAAAGTATATATGGTTAAGGGCAGAAATGAAAGAACTCACAGGAATTTTATAAAACCACCTAAATGAGCTTAGCAAAAAAATCCCAGAACCTAAGGAGATTATTGTGTCAGAACTGTGGATACCCAATTTAAAAAAATGATTATGATAATCATAGTAGTCTCAAACTTTTTTTTTTGTTGTTATTTGCAATTACAAAATAAACTGTCAAGTTAAAAAACAAACTGTACACTTCTGCTTATGGAAAGATAGAGGAGACATACTTTTCTCTGTTCCTCCTAAGTAAAAATAAAAACCATAAATGTTACATATAAAACAATCATAACAGCACTCTACAAGGTGGAGAGAAGAATTCAGTTAATGTACAGAATTCAGGACACAAGGGATAAAATTGTGGTAAATTTACTGAATTTCACTTTTTCTTCGTATATTCCATACCCAGATCAGAAGAAGCTAGCAAACCAGAAATACCGAAGGACGCAGAATGAGAATCCTATCAAAAGTTGACTCTCTCTAGCCAAAGCATCAGGAAAACAATAACTTAGAAATATTAACTATTTAATAATTACTTTATTCCATCCAGATACCGCAGAAAAAACTGTTGTCCCTTCCCCAGACATGCCAGAAAAGGCTGAGTGGGAAGCCTAGATTACTGTCCTCATAAGGCTAGAATGAGGCCCAGAAAACCCCTGCCAAGTTCATGTCAGAGAAGATCAAATAGCAAACTGGCACTTTCACCACGTGTGGGAAGTAATAAGCTCTTTTCCATGGTGTCATTGGACACCTTGTGAGAAGCCAGGACTTCCAAGCCCACCAACAGTAACTGGAGACCATCTCCTCTCTCCATTGTGGTGGTGTCAGAAAAGGATTAGGATGTTCACCATTGCCCAGCAGTAATGCAGTCACCTCCACTGTGGTTTTGGTGGAGATTGTTATGAGGCTAGAATTGCCAACCTTGCTGAGCGGAATGAGAACATTGGATGTCAATAGAGACCAAGGGGTCTGATCTGGACTTCCACTTCCAACTAGTAGTGACGAAGTGGCAACTCCTTTTTCCCCTGATGGTAGAATATCAGAATAACCTTATACTGCCGTCAGGGGAAGAGGGGTTTGCCAACTCATTACTGCTAGTTGGTTTGACTGGCGTAAACAAGTTATGTCACAAAATTTAGTATGAAAAATGCTCAAATGACAATAAAATTTACCTTTCATAAGAAGAACCTCAAAAATAATGATCTTAATAAAAAAAAGCCAATCACTGATGCCAACATTAAGATAACAGAGATATTAGAATTATCTTTCTAAAATTTTAAACAAACATTGCAAAAATGCTTTAGTGAGTCATTTAAAATGTGCCTGAAACACATGAGAAAATAAAAAACCTCAGCAAAGAAATAGGAAATCTCAGAAAAGATGGAAAATGATATAAAGAAGATGCAAAGAGAAAATAAAAATATAGTAACCAACATTAAAGTTCAATGGATGGAGTCAATTGGACAATGAAGGGAACAGGAGAGAGAATCAATGAACTCAATACAGAACAGTAGATATTACACATGTAATATGAACAACAGAGAGAAAACAGACCAAAACTAAAACCAAAAATACAAACCAAACAAAAGACAAACTCAGTTACCTGGTGACTAGAACAAAAGATATCAGGTTTAAAAGGCGATGAGAATGAGTAGGACCAGACAGTAGATGGAAAAAAAACTGTGTGTAAAACTTTCTCTAATTTGACAAAAACCAAAAATCTACATATTTGAGAATGGGAGAAAATGTCAAAGAATAAATCCAAGGAAATGCACCACAAGCCACATTATCATTAAATTTCTGAAATGAAAAAAAATTGAAAGCAGTAAGCCTATTGTGGAAATGCAAATTGAACAATGGTGAATTCTACATCTGAAATCATGGGGAACAAAAGAAAGTTACAATGGTTTTTTCCGATGCTGAAAGAAAAGAATTGACAATACAAAAATCATATACCACCAGAAATATTCTTCAAGATAAAGATATTTTCATATGAATGAAAAGTAAAAGGATGTTTCACTAGGAGACCTATCATAAAAAATTGGCAACAAGAAGATCTGTAATCAGAAATGAAACGATGAAGGAACAAATTGTGGAACATGAAAAAGATGTGAGTAAACACAGTGGCTTCATCTTTTCTTCTCTGATTTCTAAATTATGTTTCTTTATTGCAGCAAAAATTATAACATCTGATGCAATTCTAAATGTATGTAAAGGAAAATTTTAAGACCATTCTATTTTAAATCAGGGAGAGTAATGGGAGATAAACAAAACTAATGTTTCTATACTAGAATTGGTAAAATAACAACACCATAGACTGTGATAAGTTTTGTATATATAATTTTACACCTAGAGAAATTACTAAAAAGTTATAAGTACAAAAAGACATTTAAAACACTATAGATAAATCAAATGGTATTGTAAATATTATTCACATAATTCATAAAATGGCAAGAAATAGAAAACAAAGAAAATAAGAACACATAGAACCAAGAGAATACAAAAAGTATAATGGTAGAATATAATTGGGTTATGTTAAAGTCTATTTTGACAACCTCTGTCTTTTCATTCATTTGCTCAGGACACTTAAAGAAATGCTCACATTAGAAAAGCAGAAGGTCTCAAATCAATAATCTGAGCTCTGACCTCAAGAAGCTAGAAACAGATGAAAAAACCAAACCCAAGATAGAAGAAGGAAAGAAATAGTAGAGTAGAAATCAATACAATTGAAAACAGAAAAACAATAGAATAAGTCAATGAAATAAAAACTGGTGCTTTGAAAAAACACATCAAGATTGACAAACTTTTATTAACTTTCTATAAAAAAGGAAGTAAACTTACTCTTACCATATGATCCAACAATCACACTCTTTGCATTTATCCAAAGGAGTTGAAAACTTACAACCACACAAAAACCTACACACAGATGTTTATATCAGCCTTATTCGTAATTTCCAAAACTTGGAAGCAACCAAGGTAATCTTTACTAGGTAAGTTGATAAATGAATTAGGGAACATCCGGGCAAAGAAAAACAATTCACTGCTTTAAAAGGGAAAATAACACCAGGAGACCAAGAAGGGGACATGGAAGAACCTTAAATGCAGTTTACTAAGTGATGTGAGTCCAACTGTATGACATTCTGAAAAAAGCCAAACTTTGGAGAGAGTAAAGAGATCAGTGGTTGGCAACTGTTGGGAGGAGGAATAAGTCAGTGAAAAACAGGAATTTTAGGACAGCAGTGAAACTATTCTGCATGATACCATTATGGTGAGTACATATCATTACACATTTTTTGTCGTTGTTGTTGAGACAGTCTCACTTTGTCGCCCTTGGTAGAGTGCTGTGGCATCACAGCTCACAACAACCTCAAACTTTTGGGGTTAAGGGATTCTCTTGCCCCAGCCTCCCAAGTAGCTGGGACTACAGGCACCTGCCCCAACGCCCAGCTATTTTTTATTGCAGTTGTCATGGTTGTTTAGCTGGCCCTGGGCTGGGTTTGAACCTGCCAGCCTTGGTATATGTGGCTGGCACTGTAGCCACTGTGCTATGGGAGCCAAGCCATATCATTATACATTTGTCAAAACCCATAGAATGTACAACATTGAACCAACAGCAAACCCTAATGAAAACTACTGACATAAGATGATAATGTGGCTATGTAGATTCATGGATTGTAATAAATGTACCACTCTGGTGGTGGATATTGATAGTGGAGAAGGCTATGCATGTAGGGGATAGGTGATGTATGGAAAATCTCTGTACTTTTCACCCAATGTTGATGTCAATCTAAAATTACTCTAAAAATCATGTCTTTTAAAAAACAAATTATTATCACTGCAATCAGATGCTTTTTCTTTCAGATCGGGAATATTTTCAGTGAAGAATTGTCTCTTTTTAAGACTAGTTACTCAATGCAGAGTTTTGATCTAAAATTCTAACTTAATAAGATTACTTCTCACTTCATTTTTGTGGTAGAGGTATATTTGCACAGATCTACAGACTGACCAATACTTAATGAAAAGATTCTCCTCTCATGTTCATTATGCTTTTGGTAACTGAAAAATGGCTTTGATCCTTTTCTACTAGACTCAGCCACTGCTTATACCTTCTCTGACTACCTACTACATTGCTGGCATTAGTTCTCCTGACCTAACTAAAGGATTTAACAACTACTAAAAATGCTGGTGCAGGATAGTGTTCTATATTTGGAATCAATATAGTCTTTATTTGCTTAATACTTATAATGTTGGTGCGAGATTTAGTATATATGCTATAACTTGTAACCTGACCTATTTTTTTCTATAACTCTTGCCATTATTTGTGAAGACCACTGAAATAATATTAGTCATATATTAACTAGATTTCTTACACGCACAGAAGGAATACTGAATTCTCCTTATGATTGTCACCTTAAAAATGATGGATGCTCTGTCCTTAATTTTTTACAGATGTTAGATTTATCATTAAGGAGATATCAGTATCTCTTACTGTGTATGCTTAAGTTTCCTGTTTTGTCTGCCTATATACTTTGGATCCAAGTAAACAAGACATTTCTTTTGCTGGTCAGAAAAACTGTAGTGATGGAAATATATTTCTTCAATGATTTACAATTATTTAAGAATAGCACTTGTCATTATCTTTTTACAGGAAGGTTTCTGCTAGCTTATGTGTTAATGTTAAAATTTTAGGTAATTGTATCAAATCAGATATTTTGAGAACATTAAAAAATGAAAACAAATCATTTATGTTTTCTTAAAACTCCAAGTTAAATTTAAAGACTGCAAAAGATTCTCTGGAATTAATAAATACTAGATAACATGAGACAACATTTAATTGTTAAACAAGCATATTAAGAAACATATTTTTGAAAGAAGATATGAAGTGCAATGAAGAAAAACAGACATTTTCTAAAATTGAAATAAAATAGATATGGTTTATTTTCTAAAAAGTCTTTTACAAATTAAATCCTTATCAGAGAAAGTAGGGGGAAAAGACATCATGGTTTAAAAGAGAATACATTTTTAAAGAAGTACAATAATATTCTGATTTTTATCTAATTTTACAGAAATTTTATGGGGAACAACTGTCAGCCATTTAATTGAAATGGAATGATAAAGAAATAAAAGTAATTCAATTTTTGTTCCTTTTTATTATGACCTATAACTTTAGTTGACATATAATAGGACAAAACCCATCTGTAAGATGAATGTAAACAATAGTGGCTTATAATTATAGGCATACTTATGAAAGAAACCAATAAAAGTTACTATAAAAGTAAAATTATATCATTTCTTGGAACACCCAAAATGCTATCAAAAATTTATAGGAAAAAGCTTATAGGTAAAAACCAAGAGGAAAGCCTCAACTTTTGTGGATCAAAAAACATTCTCAAGAAAAGGAAGAGATCAAGGCCAATATGGAGGACTAGAGCAGCCTGGGCACACTCCTCACTTTTAGAGGATGGAGAGTGGTGAGGAGATATTCACCTCTGGATTCATTGTCTAAGAGAGAGCATTGAGAATCAACAGAAAGGAGATGGGAGGCAACCAAAGTGAAGGAGAGGGAAGTGGAGCTACCAGCTTGGAAAGATCTGGGGAAGGTGGCTGGATATGGGGAAGGGATAGAGGAGAGAATCTCTGGGCTTCACCCTCCTCTGCACTCCTACAGTGAACACAGTAATCAATGTTGTGGGAAGAACCTCCACCATACCAGACCTCCAGATTGATATAGGGGCTGACTGTGCTGCAACACTGCTCTGGAAAGAAGCCACAGGGAGCTCCTGCTGGCTTCCAAATGCTGGGCATTACAGGTAGCATCCTTCTGAAGTTCCAGGTCCATAGGTTTGCACCTACCGAGAACTCAGATCCCTTGCAACTGTCTCTCCATTAGCCCTGCTGAGCCATGGAGACTGGGTCTTCTTATTTGCCCCATGGGGAATGCTGTATCTCTTCTTGCCACGAGTGGACCTAGGAAGAGCAAGTGCCCACAACCCATGGCTACTGTATCACCTAGGTAGTGCCATGACTGCCACTGATGCTCCTGGACCTGTCCAGAATGAATGCCCATGCTGCCACATTCCACATGTATGCAATGTGCAATGCATCAGCTGTCCACTTGCCTTACTGCATGTTCACACACTTCCACTTATCATCTACCTGCCAGACCCCTGTGGAACAAATGCCTATAGCCCTGCTCAGCTATCCATTGCTAGACAGCTCCACCCAGACACCACTGTCATCAGCAGTGGGGACCCAGGCAGAGCAAACTTTGCTTCCCAGCTCAGCAAAGAGTGACAGACCCTGCTCCCACTAGAACTGTCAGCAGCATCCTGAGGTCCAGTCTACACTTCCACACCTTTCATAGACCATGAGAACAACAGGAAAACTCCACAAATACACAAACAAACTAAAGCTTAAGAATTTTGGGTCAATGATGAAGTCAAGATGGAAATCAAAAAATTTTTTAATTCAATGACAAAGGCAACACATGCTTCCAAAATCTCTGAAACACTGGAAAAGCAGGGCTAAGAGGGAAGTTCATAGCACTAAATATACATATCAAAAAGGCAGATTAGAGAAACAAAAAAAACATACAAAGGATTGATCAAACAAAAAATTAGTTTTTTGAAAAGATAAACAATATTGATAGATCAAGTACTAGACTAAACCGAAATGTAAGGAAAAAGATTTAAATAAGCACAATCAGAGATGAAAAAGGAGACATTACAACTGATACTACAGAAATACAAAATGTCACTTGAGACTACCATGAAAATCTCTGTGCAAATAAACTAGAGAATCTAGAAGAAATAGACAAATGTTTTGAAAGACACAACCTCACAATCTTACATCAGAAAGAAATAGAAATATTGAACATATCAATAATGAGTAGTCATATTGAATTAGTAATAAGAAAATAATATTAAAATCCCAATAATAAAAAAGCCCAGTACCAGACAGATTCACAGCCAAATCCTACCAAATCTTCAAAACAGGAATGGCGCATATTTGACTGAAGCTTCCATACTCCCTAACTCATTCTACCAAGCCAGTATCACTCCAACACCAAAGCCAGGAAAGGACACACACACACAAAAAGAAAAACTACAGATCAATATTCCTCATAAACGTAGATGCAACATTTTCAAAACAAAAAAAAAGAAAAGAAAAGAAAGAAAGAAAGAAAACTGAATCCAACAGCTCATCAAAAAGATAATCCAGCATGATCAGGTGGATTTCATCTCAGGGATACAAGGGTGATTCAACATGTGCAAATAAATAAATACGATTCACCACATATGCAGAATTAAAAACTATACAATCATTTCAATAGATGTAGAAAAATCATTTTGTAACATTCACCACCTCTTTTGATAAAAACTCTTAACAAACTAGGGATAGAAGGAACATGCCACAAAATTATAGAAGCCATATATGATGAACCCACAGCCAACATCATGCTGAATGAAGAAAAGTTGAAATCATTCTCCCTCAGAACTGGAACGCAAGAATGTCGACTGTCACCTCTTCTTTTCAACAGAGTAGTGGAAGTCCTAACTGGTGCAATCATGCAAGCAAAGAAATAAAAGGCATCCAAATTGGGAAAGACATGGCCAAACTACTCCTGTTTTGGTGATGACATTTTCTTATATCTAGAAAACCCTAACGACGCCAATAAAAGACTCTTAGAATTGTTAAATAAATTCAGTAAAGCCAACATCTCTTGTTTGGGGATTTTGTGAAGTGGGCTAATCTTACTGGAGTTAGGTGATATCTCAAAGTAGTTTTGATTTGCATTTCTCTGATGACTAAGGATGATGAGCATTTTTTCATGTGTCTGTAGGCTGTTTGCCTATATTTCAGATTGTATATAAAACCAGCACATTGTACCCCATGATTGCATTAATGTACACAGCTATGATTTAATAAAAATAAATAAATAAAAACCAATAAATATTGCTGTGGATGAAGTGAAAAGGGAATGCATATACACTGTTGATGGGAAGGTAATTTAGTACAGACTCTATGGAAAACAGTATCGAGATTCCTCAAAGAACTAAATGTAAACCTACCATTTTATGCAACAATTCCACTGCTGAATTTCTACCCCAAGGAAAATAAGTCATATAAAATAGACCTCTGCATATGAACATATATGGAAGCACAATTCATAAATTCAAATATATGGAATCAACCTAAGTGGCTATCACTTGATGAAAGGATAAAAATAATGTGATACACACACACACACACACACACACACACACTCACACACACACCATGGAGTACTACTCAACTATGAAAAAAGAATGAAAGAGGAGCCCAAGATGGCTGACTTTGAGAATCAGGTGTCAGATAAGGAGAATGCCTTACAGAAAGCTACAGCCTTACAGAATGCCTTACACAAAGCCTTATGGATACCAAAATGACCATGTATATATACTTCTAGCTTTGCAAAGCCCCTAATAGAAGTTTTTTCATCTGTTTCATCATTAGTATTTAGTGATGCTAAGCTCATCACTCATGCACCCCAGGGGAGTTTAATGAAGTATTCAATGATGCTCAGTTACTACTTAATAAGGACAATGTCCTCAGGGAAGGTGCAGCACATACATTTGCCTAGTATAACATGAGTCAGCTAATTCATGCCTGATGATAGAAGGATATGAACATCAGGTCTTAATTATAGAACATGGTGACCCAGGTAATAGAATTTTAGATCCAAGAAAAAAAATTTCCTTTTAGTTTGATCATTTATGGAAAGGAGCAAGTCACCTCCAGCCAGAAGAAGTAGATGGAGGTCTGAGGTCCTTTAGAGAATCCTGTGATAGTGATATAAGAGCCTGTGTGAAAGATTATTATTCTAATGGCTTCTCTATTGTTCATGCTAAAACTATAGTTGGGCAACAGACTACTATCGCATGTATTGAAAGCCACCAGTTTCAGCCTAAAAATTTCCAGAATGATGTTTGGAGATCAGAGAGAAGTTCACCATTACACCACCTACAGCACAGGTGGTTTGGAGTGCTCAAGATTCAGGTTCACTATTATGAAGACGGCACTGTTGAATTGGTTAGTAATAAAGATGTACAGGATTCAATAACCATTTTGAATGAAGTTCAAACTGTTACAGAGTTTATTAAAATCATATAGAATGCAGATAATGAGTATCAGTCAGCAATTAGTGAAAACTATAAAACAATGTCAGATACTAGATTCAAGGGCTTGTGCTGGCAGCTTCCAGTCACCTGCACCAAAATTGACTAGAACAAGATTCTCAGCTATAAGATTGGCAAAGAAATGCAGAATGCTTAAAGGCTGAATGAAAGATTCTTCATTATGTGGAAAGAAATGGATTAGACATGTGGTATTATAATAAATAAATTATTTATAAAGATTAGTGATATTTTGCTAGGTTTTCAAAGTTACTAAAAACAGGTTTTTTAGCCTAATGGAATGCTGTTCGACCTATAGCATTGTCTTCATTCTTTTGTATTTTCTGCTTTGTAATTTTCTGTCATCACTATATCTACCTATATTTTTTTTTGAAAATCATTTTACTTATTTAGTCAAATATTTTCTGACCTATCTTGTGCCATTAACAAGGATGGGTATAGCTACCAAAAGATATTTACCTTTGTGTAGCCCACAGATCAGAATAGTACACTTTACAAATTATTAGAATCTCTCATTCACTTTTCCAAGACAACCTGATATTAAAGAGAATTTATATATTCTTATTTTACACATGTGAAATTTGCAGCTTAAGTGATTTTCCCAAAGTTACATTGCTTTTTAAAATAGAAGAAAGATTAGATTGCAGATTTGACTCCTGGTTGGGACTTTTCCCACAACTCTGTGTGGCTTCCAATTCTTGAAATGTCAGAGCTAATGAAACTTTATAAATAAGAAAACCATGGAGAAATTTGGTTTGCTGGAAATAATATATTACTCATTCTCATTATCAAGATTTGAGTCTTACTAGTTCAAAGCCTGAAATGTTGTGGTTTTTAATGATTTGATGCATCTATAGGAGGACAAATTCTTGGCCTGCTGTGGTGGCTCAGGCCTATAATTCTGGCACTCTGGGAGGCCGAGGCAGGTGGATTTCTTGAGCTCAGGAGTTCCACACCAGCAGAGCATCCTCCTCAGGGCTTCTGTCCCTGTAATTTTTTTTGTCTTTAATTTTACTACATTTAATGTTGGAGAGAACGATCTATTCTGGAGTCACTTTACTGTTCAGAAAACTTTCCTAGCCATGAAGCCCTGTTACTGATTTAGACAAGCTAATGTGTTCAGTACTTTTCTACCCCTGCCTTTCAAAAAACTTCCGGTACTTAAGTGGATTTTACTTACCCACCAACAATTAAGAGGCTATGCTATACAAACTATAGCTAACTGGAAGTCACATTCATCCTTATCTCTTCAACTGCTTTGATCATCATTTATTAGCATCTCATAACCATAGTTTTCCAGTTTGGATTGGGACTTTCCAGGTCCTTTTGGAGGGCGAGGAAGTTTTCTGGAAATTCCATTATAGCCAGCTTCTCTGGTGAACTTGTTTTTAAATCCAAAGACTTGAACCAAATTGCCCTTAACATGAACATGTTTCCTTTCTTCCCTTCCCTCATTGCATTCTTCCCATCTACTATAATTGTGATACAGGGCAGGTGGCACCTAGCCAGCTTGACGGAGCTGAGGGGCGGACCAGCTGCTTCAGCCCTGGCAGTGTTGGTGAGGCAGAGTAATCAGCAGGTTGGAGGGTTGGCAAGGGAGTGCCCTCAGGAGGCTGTAGTAGCCAGAGGGGCAAGACAACTGCTGGGGAGACACCAGAGCATTCATCTTGCCCCAGCAGAAAAGACTGTATCCATTCATTTGTTACCAAATCCTGGCCTAATGTAACTACAAAAGACTCCTGCGGCTATACATAAGCTTAGACAAAGAATCCAGGCAGACACAGAGAGAGAGCACACTTTCTTCCCACTTGGGTTTTTCTCTCTGCCAGCAGCTTTGGTGTTTTTTTCTCTGTATTATTTTCTGTGAAATAAATCCCATTTTACCACTGATCTGTGGTCCGTGGATTCATTGTTCGAATCACTGAGACCAAGAACCTACGAAATTCCGGTATCATATTTTGGGGACTTGTCCGGGATAGAAGAAGATCTGTGGTAAGCAATGAGATCACTTACCTCTATCCTATTTTTCTCCATAATTATAATAATGGAGACTAATAATTTTGATGCCTGTCAGCCAGTAAAAGTGCATAGTGCAGCTTCAGACCTCCAGGTCACTGGCAAGAGGCTTCTGGTAAAGAAACTTTCTAATTCCCCTTTGCTCCAGAAAGGAGATGAAAGGAATGTTAGAAGGGTTTTGAAACTGTTCTATATTCACTCCTTTTCTCTGGTTGAGAGCCAAGAAAAGAAGTAGCACCCAGAGGTTCTGGGGTCCCCAGCAATGGTTCTGACTCAGGGCACTGGAGGGTCTTCTGAAAAACGTGCTCTCCCAGCTCTTTTACTATCCTATCTTCTCTTCCATGGTCCCAAACTTTTTCAATTTATCTCTGTAGACCTGTGCCACCTTTCCTTCTCTCCTTGTAGTTCGTGTGCTTCGTTTGAATGTTGGTAAAAGATTGCTTTATGTATTTAGTTGTTTGTACTGGCTTATTCTGGTATTTTTCAGGTGTTTTAAATGTGCTTCAGATGTTGTAGGTGTGTTGTAATGTCCTTTTTAAAATTCAGTTCAATTGGCTTTGTGTCTGTGTGTTTGAGGAAAAAAAGCCGAACAGGAGGCCTAGAAGTCAGCTCCAAACAAAGGGCAAAATGACTCCCCTACACGGCTTTTCTGGGCAACCAGGAGCCTGTGAAGGGGAAGCCCAGGGCAACTCTCCCAGATAAGAATGGCCCTAAACCCTAGGCTACAGTTCAATCTCTTAAAAATGAAGAAAGGCAAGGAAAATGACCCTGGGTATTTGATTTTTTTCTGGTTTATTTATGTAAATAGGAAAGTTTAAAATAATTCCAGGTTTCTCTGAGACTTCAGCTAGTTGTAACTAATTCTAATGCAAAAGATTCAAAGAGTCTCTCAACCCTGATTGGTTACTGAGTTAAATTATTGATGCCTTGCTAACTTTGGGGAAAGAAAGGGAGGTTAGAAAGCATTTAAGATCGCTCACGATAGAAAGCCTATTTTCCTTTGTTACTGGGAATTTAAAAAAGCTTGAAAGCTTGTTAAAATTATAAAAAGTTAAATGTGCAAGCACCACACAGCCATTTTATCCAGGGCGGTGTTCATCCCAACTTTGATTGATACTCTGAGGCAGGTGCATAAAGGTGCAGAACTTGCATCATTTGGGAACAGGCTCCTAGATACCTGATTTCTCAGGCTGGTCTGCCAGCAAGTAATAAGCAAAGGAAAGCCAGCAGGTAAAAAGTGCTACACTGGTAATTGTAGCTAAATCCAGACAAGTGCATGGGATGAGGAGGCCATTCTCCTCAGGGATTCTTCCTCAAGCATTGGAAGACACTTCCTTTAGTTTGGCTAAAGGCCTCTTGGGTTGGTCAGAGGATGCTTTGACAACCCAGGAATACAGGGTGGGATTGGTTAAAGCTCTGGACATTCATTCTTTCCCACAGATGGGTAATGTTCTATCTCTAAGAGAGCACCCAGATAATATGTTCTCTTGCCAAGAGAACTGTCATCAGGTGGTATCAGGCCCCCGGATACCTGATATTTCAGCATGTGCTAGTGGAATATCCCACTGGGCTATGTTGGGATATCTTTGATCCCCAGACAATGAAAGAAGAATGTATGGTTTTCTTCTGCACCCAGAACTGGCCTGAGTATCAGCTCTCCAATGGTGAACAATGGCCACCAGAAGGTACTCTAAATTATGCTAAACAAGAGGAGAAATGGTCTAAATTATCTATGTGTAAGCTTTCTTTTTTCTCAGAGACAACTTCCAACTGTGTAAAACCTGTCAGATAGATTCAGCCATCCTGGCTGTAATAACTTCCCCAAATGTCCAGGGATTCCTGAGAGAGACGCTGTCACCACCTCGTTCAACCCCACTATCAACCTCTCCTGCTCGTTCCTCCATGTCTTTAGAAAACCTCAAGAGGGATTTTATTCCTGGAGTTTCTTCTGTTCCTGTTGGGACCCCCAGAAAGCAACTAGATCCTTCTTTGTATCCCTTGGTTGAAACTGCGAGTGATGAAAGGGGAAATGAGGGAGTATTCACTCCATTTTCTCGGGTAGATTTAAGAAAAATTAAGGTCGATTTAAGAAAATTTTATGATTACCCCAGTAGGTACACAAATGTTCTCCAAGGGTTGGGACAAAGCTTTGACCTCTCTTGGAGAGATGTAATGCTTCTACAAGATCATACTTTAACTTTGAATGAAAAAAATGAAGTCTTGGATGAGACTAGGAAGTGGGGGTGATTTGTGGTTCCTGTCCAACACTGATAGCAATATATCTTCTGTGGAAAGGGACAGATACCCCACCGGTAGGTAGGCAGTTCCCCTTGAGGTTCCTGGATAGGACCCTGAGAAACAAGGTGACTGGTAGGGTAAACATTTTCTAACATGTATCCTAGAAAGTTTACGTTGATCCAAGAAAAAGCCTATGAATTATTCTAAGTTGTCTACTATTTACCAGGAACAAAATGAGAGCCCCTCAGCCTTTCTTGAGCAGCTTAGGGAGGCGCTGAGAAAACACGTTCAATTGACACCTGACTCTGTAGAGGGCCAAATTACTTTAAAAGGTAAATTTATCATTTAGGTGGCCCCAGACATTCAAAGAAAACTTCAGAAATTGGCTCTAGGCCCAGATCATAACCTGGAGAATCTTCTTAAAATGGCCATAGTGGTCTTTTATAACTGAGATCAGGAGAAAGAAGAGGAAAAAGAGAGAAGGGATAGAATAAGAATGACAGCTCTAGTAATGGCACTCCGATAAACCTGCACCATTCAGAGGCAGAGGGAAGCCAGAGGAGCTAAGAACAAGTGCTTCCAATGTGGTCAGGCTGGCTGCTTCAGGAGATATTGCCCCCAGCAGCACCACTGGCTGGGCAAGCCACCTGGCCTCTGTCCAGAATGCAAGGATGATACCTGGAGGACGGCTTGTCCTCAGAGGTGAAGGCCTCCTGGGACAGTGATCCCATCAGCCCCCAAACTGGAATGAGGGTACCCAGGGCAAATTCTCATGGCTCCAGCTTGTGTCATCACCCCTTAAGAGACCCAAGTCTACCTCATAGTAGAGGGCCAGGAGACAGAATTTCTTCTGGATACTTTTCTGTACTCCTCTCTAACCCTGGTCTTCTATCCCTCAAGTCTGTAACTATACAGGGGGTGTCTGGAAAGCCGGTTACCAAATTTTTCTCTCAACCTTTAAGCTGCAATTTAGGTGACTGGCTGTTCTCTCACACTTTCTTAATCATGCCTGAATGTCCTGCTCCGCTTTTGGGGAGGAACATACTAACTAAAGTAGGAACAACCATTTGTATGAATATGGGACAAGAACCTATTCTATGCCTTCCCTTATTAGAGAGAGAAATTTACCCAGAAGGGTGGGCTACCGAGGGACAGGTGGGAAGAGCAAGATATACTCAACCAGTCCAAATTAAGTTAAAAAGCCCCACCGTCTATCCCAATCAAAAACAATATCCTCTAAAAGCAGAAGCTAAGAATGGGCTAATAAGACTTACCAGAAACTCCTCTACCCAATCCTGACATGGTTTTGTATACAGATGGAAGTTCTTTCCTAGATCTAGGAACTCACAAAATAGACTATGCTGTAGTTACTCAGTATGCTGTAACTGAGAGTAGGTCTCCCTCTTTGGGAACCAGTGTGCAATTAGCTGACCTAAAATAGCTTTAACCCATGCTTTAGAAATTGGGACAAATAAACGAGTCAATATATATATTGACTCAAAATATGCCTTCCTCATTTTACATGCCCATGCTGCCATTTGGAAGGAAAGACAATACCTAAGTTCCAATGGGTCCCCCATAAAATATCATCATGAAATAGACAGGTTATTACAAGGTGTTCATGCTCCACAAGAAGTAGCTGTTACTCATTGTAAGGGCCACCAAAAACCTGAAATGATATTTCTGAAGGTAACTGACTTGCTGATAAAGAAGCTAAAATGGCAGCACAGAAGGGAAAAAATTCCCCTTGTGGCACCCATTTGGGAGGGATCACTTGAGAATTGTGCACCTCATTATGCCCAAAAAGAAAAGGAATGGGCTTTATCTAGAGACTATTCACTACTTCCATCAGCCTGGCTACAAAATAGAAGTGGACTTTTGCTATTACCTACTGCAATTCAATGGAAAATACTTAAAACTTTACATCCATCTTTTAATTTCAGCACTGAAAGTACCTATCAAATGGCTAAAGCTCTGTTTAAAGGGAAAACCCTGTTTAAAACCATAAAACAGACAACAAGGACTTGGGAGATATGTCAGAAAAACAATCCTTCAAATCACCATCTAGCTCCCCCAGGTATACAAAAATAAGGTAAATATCCAGGTGAAGATTGGCAAATAGATTTCACTCATCTCCCTAAGGTACATGGTAGACAATTATTTGCTGGTATTTGTGGATACTTTTATTAAATGGGTTAAAGCATTCCCTTGAAGGACAGAACAGGCCTAGGAAGTTGTAAAGGCTTTAGTACATGAGATTATCCCCAGGTTTTAACTCCCTCAGAGTTTGCAAACTGATAATGGGAATGCCTTCAAAGTGGCTGTTACACAGGGAATATCTAAAGTTCTGGGCATAAAATATCATCTACACTGTTCTTGGAGGGCCAAATCCTCTGGTAAGGTAGAAAAAAATGAATGATAAAATCAAAGGGCAGTTATGAAAGGTAATTAAAGAGACTCATCGCCCTTGGACTAAATTACTTTGCATTTTTCTCCTTAGAATAAGAAATTTACCCCACAAACTCAGTTGTAGCCCATTTGAATTATTGTATGGAAGACCCTTTTAAACTAATGATTTATTATTAGATCAAGAAGCTACAGAATTAGTAAAACATATTATTTCTTTAGCTCAATTTCAACAAATGCTTAAAAACTTCCCACCTGCATTTCACATTCAACACTAAACAAGCTTTTCTCTTCTGGAGATCTAGTTATGATCAAAACTCTTCCCTCCAATTCACCTTCCCTGACCCCATCTTGGGAGGGTCCCTTTTCTGCTGTCTTGTCTTCTTCTATAGCTGTTAATGTTATGGGAATAGATTTCTGGATACAACATTCACGAGTAGAATCCTGGAACCCACCATCTCCTACGGAAGCAGAACATGAAGGGAAATCAACCACAGTCCACGTACGCTTGTGAGCCTAAAGGAAATTTAAAGTTATTATTTAGAAGACAGGACAGTGTTAATATAGTTTTCTTTTAATATCACTGACTTTTTTATTTACAACCTGACACCACTGACACTGTAATTAATCCTCTCCCCTCACTGTTCTACCCTTGCCTTTTAATGTGCTAATCAGATTTGTGTCTTCCAGAAAAGATGTCATCAAGCTGCACACAGTAAAGATGGTTCCAGTCCAAGACCTGATACTATTGCCAGCCCCTGGATCACTCTCCCTCTGGAGAAACCCTAACTGCCCCCTTCTGTCATCACCGGATTCAGCAGAAAGCACTTGGATCAAGTCTTCACCCTTTTTCCCTAACAGCAGTTAGAATTTCTACTGGGAGAAGGAGAATCCATACAGGTGGGTGGCACCCCAGCCAGCTTGATGGAGCTGAGGCCAGGGCCTATGGCCTCAGCCCTGGTGGTGTAGGTGTGGCCACAGCCCGCAGAGGAATCTGTGGGTTGGAGGGTAGGCAAGAGGGATGGGGGGGCTACAGGAAGCTCCTGTAGCCAGAGGGGCTGGACAACTGCTGGGGAGACACCAGCAGCTTAATGTCTCCTTCACCTTGCACTTGCAACTGAATGGGGAATTCCCCATTTCCTAGGGCTGGTCAATTTCAGGAATGGACTGTATCCATTCATTAATGCACTCATTCACATTGCCCCAGCTTAAAGGACTGTATCCATTAATTTGTTACCAAGTCCTGGCCTAATGTAACTACAAAGGACCCATGTGGACTAAATATACCCTAGGCAAAGAACCCAGGGATCAAGAGAGAGAGTTTTCTTCCCACTTGGGTTTTTCTTTCTGCCAGGAGCTTTGGTGTTTTTTTTTTCCTCTGTATTCTTTTCTGTAAAAGAAATCCTGTCTTACTACTGATCTGTAGTCTGTGGATTCATTCTTCGAATCATGGAGACCAAGGACCTAGGAAATTCCAGTATCAATTGTAGTTATAGAAATTTGCATTTTTGGAAGAGTTTTGACCATTTATTTTTTAAAACATTTAAGAACTATTGACATACTGTAGATGTAGTAAAATATAAACTTTGAAAATTGCAAATGTTGGAAGAGTAATAATTATATTGTGCCTTAATAATTTGAGGCAGGTTTGTTTGTGTTATAAGCAAATTAATCAAACAACTACATAAGTCACAAACACAAAACTAAGAATGAATCAAAGTGAAAAGCATAATTTTCAGGCAGTATCTTTCTATTATAACCTCTTATTTAAGAGAATACTAGTAACTTCTTCTAAATAGGATGTAAAACTTGTTCCAAATTACTGTTTCTCAGTCCTACCTGCCAAGAATGCAAATGTAACTATCCATGACGTAGCAACTCTTTCCAAGTATGTTGGCAGGTATGCGTTTGATCTCAGAATACATAGGTGGCATAGATATGATATGGCAAATGGTAACGGTGGATTAAATTGTTTACACTTCTATAACCAGGTTTTAAGGGAAGATCAGTTAAAAAAAAAAAACGTAGTGT
This sequence comes from Perodicticus potto, assembly GCA_963574655.1. Taxonomy (NCBI): domain Eukaryota; kingdom Metazoa; phylum Chordata; class Mammalia; order Primates; family Lorisidae; genus Perodicticus; species Perodicticus potto. The sequence continues at coordinate 1,560 of CAUYRH010095754.1, read as the reverse complement.
CTTCTTACCTATCTTGAAATACATACAAAAAAAAGAAGGCTGTTTCTACTTAAACTTTGTTTGTTCTCAGTAATACAGACAAGCAAGAGTTTGTTTCCAAGTGACCCATTAAGCTGTGTAAACATTTTTATTTCAAATGAAATATATTTGTATTGTTTGTAATTCATACTATTCATCCATACCACGCTATCTACTGTATTAGGTAGGCCAATAGAAATATACCTATTGTATTCTCAAAAAAAAAAAAAAATGAAGCAACTTTGATGGAGCTGGAGACTGTTACTCTAAGTGAAGTATCTCTGTAATTAGAAAAACAAAAACCACATATTCTCACTTATAAGTGGAAGTAAATGACTATTATATAATCATAAAGTATTATAATGGACATTGGAAACTAAGCAGGCAGAAGAGTGGGGGAGGACTGAGCAATAAAAATCTATCTATCTATTGGTTACAATATACACTATTACTATTCTGTTGATAGGTAAGCTAAAAGCCCCAAATTCTGCATTACACAATACATCTATGTAACAAAACACTTGTACCAATTTATTAAAATTTAAAAACTACAAAAGAAAAAGTGAAAATGTAACTTATTTAATGTGAGAAAATAATTGCTAATAACATATCTAATAAGGATCTAATATCCTAAATACATAAGGAACTCTTATTACTGAATAACAAAAAGACAAAAATAGTCAAGAGATGCTTGTTTTTCCATTCTTGAGATACTTTACTAAGAAAAATGTTCATAAACTCCATTCAGTGTAATACAAAAGATGTAAAGTCTCCATCTTTTCTTTCTTTTTCTCTTTTTAGACAGAGTCTCACTATGTCACCCTTGGTAGAGTGCCGTGGCATCACAGCTCACAGCAACCTCAAATGCTTGGGCTTAAGTAATTCGCTTGCCTTAGCCTCCCAAGTAGCTAGGACTATAGGTGCCTGCCACAATTCCTGGCTATTTTTGTTGTTGTTGTTGTTGTTTTTGTAGTTGACATTGTTGTTTAACTGTCCCAGGCTGGGTTTGAACCCACCAGCCCCCATGTATGTGGCTGGTGCCCTAACCACTGAGTTACAGGTGCCAAGCCAAGTCTCCATCTTTTATGGCTGAATAGTATTGTATGGTATGCATATACCACAGTTTATTAATACATTCCTGGGTTGATGGGCATTTAGGTTGCTTCCACATCTTGGTGATTGTAAATTGAACTGTCATAAACAATGTAGGGCAAATATCCTTATGATAAAATGATTTTTTTCTTCTGGATAGATTCATAGTAATCAGATCATGGTGATGCCGGAATTTCAGGTTCTTGGTCTCAGGCGATTCAAAGAAGGAATCAAAGGACCACAAGAGTAGTGGTAAGTCAGGATTTATTTACAGGAAAGAAGAATAGTGGTAGGTCAGGATTTATTTACAGGAAAGAAGAATAGTGGCAGGTCAGGATTTTATTTATAGGAAAGAATTATAAGTAGAGGAAGAACTAAACCTCCAGGCAAGAGGACCCAGGAGGGGAGCAAACTCCCTTGCCTCTGGAGGGAAACAGGCAGCTCTTCCTG
>CAUYRH010095751.1:0-31010 GCA_963574655.1 Perodicticus potto | reverse complement strand
TCACAGCTCACAGCAACCTCCAATTCCTGGGCTCAAGCGAGTCTCCTGCCTCCGCTTCCCAAGTAGCTGGGACTACAGGCGCCCACCACAACGCCCGGCCATTTTTTGGTTGCAGCCGTCATTGTTGTTTGGCGGGCCCGGGCTGGATTCGAACCCGCCAGCTCAGGTGTACGTGGCTGGCGCCTTAGCCTGTTGAACCACAGGCGCCGAGCCAACTTCCTAGTTTTTTATGGTGAGTGGTTTAGATGGCTGATAGGTAAGAGGTAACTTTTATTCCAAAGAACACAGCAGTGGAAGAGAGAAATAATTTCGCTTTTTAAAAATGGTTTTTATCTGGTTAAAAAACAAGAACACTAAATTCTAACAACCATTCTACAAGACTGTTACCACCTGCGTACTCTGAACCCAACGCTTGGTGAGGTCTCAAAGCAAGGCCTGGGCCATCGCAGACCCTGTGTGCTAAACACAGAATCTTGGCGCTTTTTCAAAGTTAGCTTTTCCTCAGGTTTCCCCACAAACAGTAGTTTTAATGTAGAAGCCAAATTGCAGTGGATTCCTTGCGTCTCTAAGTAAAGAAACCCAACACAACTTGAATATGAAAATTTGAGCAAGTGACCCTCAAATTCACTTTTTTTGTTTGTTTTGAGACAGAGTCTTACTATGTCACCCTTGGTAGAGTGCTGGAGTGTCACAGCTCCCTTGGTAGAGTGCCGGGGTGTCACAGCTCACAGTAACCTCAAACTCTTGGGCTTGAACGATCCTCTTGCCTCAGCCTCCGCAGTAGCTGGAACTACAGGCACCTGCCACATCCAGTTATATTCAATATTCTTTACTAAATAGTACAAAAGTAAATGAAAAGGTTCTATAAAAGAAAGTTATGTTAACAAATAAAAATGCCCCTAAGAGTAATGGATTGTTTGTGAGGTAGTGTGGTTCCTCTAACATTGGAAAAACTGAAGAAGCACCTGGCTATTTCAGGCTGGGAGAAGGTTTTCATTAATTTCACAAAGGTTAAAAAAAAAAATGCCAGAAAATCCAATTATATTACAACAGTTGATGAGTCTTATACTTTTTAGACCTCTAATAAATGCTTTTTAAATTCATTCATTTAAAACTTTAACAGAGTGTTCATAAAAGCATTTGTTACAGAAAAAGGGAACTGAAGAAAACAGACTCCAAAACTCTGGAGAAAGTTTAGACTGGATCAATTGACGGCCTTCAAAGGCCCCCAGACCCGCCCTCACGGTCCGAGGCTGCCATTTATTAGACAAACTCTTGGGTCGCCTGCTTTGCGCTCAGCAGTGCGGGGCAGGAAGGAACCCCCAGGAGCTCGGAGGGCACGGTGGTAACAGTGGCTCATCAGTCGGCATGCTGGGCAGCCAGGGTAGGGATCCAGGAGGGCTTCCCGGAGGGAGTGTTACCTCCCAGGTGGAGCTTGAGAGCAAAGAGAAAATTGGGAGTTTAAGGTTTCTCCAGCGCTGACCGCAGAACTCCCCGCGAACCTGGGCGCGCGCCCCCCGCAGGAAAGGTAACCAGGGCTCTTTGGGAGGGAACAGAGTCCTGCTTACCTTCAGCTGAGCTGGAGGGGAAGGGAGAAGAACCGAGGCTCCCCTCCTCATGAAGAGGCGCCCCGCAGCTGGACGCCGGGAAGGAGAATTCCAAAGGCTGAGTCCCCGGAGCAGGAGCGACTGCGGCTCCACGGCAGAGAGGACACTTGTCCCGGTGCGCGGGGGCCGGGCGAAGAGGCCCGCGCGTGGGGCGCAGAGGTCCATCGCCCAGCCTGGCCGCGTTTGCCCCTGGTTCCCCCGGGATCCCAGGCTGGGGTAGCGTCGGCCGCCTAGGTTCACTCCCCGGGAATCTGTTTTTTGTCCGGAGCCTCCAGACAGCAGTCAACGGAGGCGTCGCGCGTGGGACCGGCCGGGCGGGCAGCCCCCTCCCCTCGGCGGCGGAGCCCTCGCAGGCCGGGTTCCCCCCCAATTAACCGGCATCCGCGTCTCCCGCCCGCCCCTCCAGGCAGGGGAGCTGGAGTCCCGCAGGCCGGCGGCGTGGGGGGCGCCCCTGGGGACCCGTCCACCACACGGCAGCTCTTTGGCCGGGCCGCTGGCCGGCTGGTGCGGGGAGCTCCGCGCCTGCACTTCTCCCTTCCCCCCCAAACCACGAGACAGGGAGGACGCGGGGCCATCGACCCCCGCAAACCCGCCGCGGGAGGCCCCGGGGTCGAGGCCGGCCTCTTCTGGGACCGCGTCTCCGGGGCCGGCGCTGGTTTCTTCTTCCTTCTCCCCACCCTTCCCCACCGTCCTGACCCAGCATTGGCTGTTTCCCTTTCCTCAGGGGACGCTTTCCCCTTGGTTAAAGGATACCTTTCTCTCCTCCTCTGTCTTCGTAATGGCTTTGGGTAAGTCCTGGAACCTTCTGGGGGAGCCTCGGTGAAAGAGGGGAGGTTGACCCCCAAGGCCACTTCTAACGCCGAAATTCTAGCCGTCCCCCGAGGACTTTGGCGAGGGATTGACCGTGTTCCCTTCCCTCCCACCACGCCGTGGAGCTGTGCACAGCAGCACCGAGTCATCTGGAAAAGAACTTTTGGTACGAGTTTTATGTGAAAATGGGGGAGAGGACTAATTTAATTCTTCATTTAGGAAAATGCTAGTGTAAGACACCTCCTGGGTGAAATAAAAATGAGATGATTATGCTTTCTTAAGACATCCTGGCTGTTTTTACATTTCTTTTCAATTTTTGTTCTGCGCACCCCAGGGAGTAAAGAATGGCTTGTACATTCCTCAGACAGAAAGGGGGTGGCGAGCGGCTCCCGGGGCGCCTCGCCCACCGTCGGCCGGAGGGACAGTGGTCTTCCTCTCCGGGTTGGAATCTGCGTCTCTTCCATTCGCCTGCGCGGCCACGTCTTGCCCAAGTGGGCGTCTGTCAGCCGAGGGCTCAGGTCCCCCCACTTGCCTGGGATAATGGAAATCGGGGGGCAAACGTCAACAGCTCGGCTAGAAAGACCTAGGCCGGCCTCGGAGCTGGGCAGCGGCTGGAAGTTCGGGTGGACACCACAGCCTTCTCCTCCGGCTGGTTGAAGATCTCCAGACCCGGAGGAGGCTCTTTTCTCTAAAAGCCCCTGACCAGCTTCGCTTTGGCTCTATCTTTACAGCCAGCCGGGGCGGGGTAGATTCTACTACCCTCCTTAGGAAGACCCATTTTCACACCTAAAACCGGGCGGAGGTTCTAAACGAGGTCAAACAGTGCTGGTGCTTAGAACAGAGTTGTTTCTCTGTCCAGAGGCATTTTATTAACCCAATTCTCGACATGCCCTCAGGTCTTCATGGTTTAAAAATACTTTTCACTGATGCTCACCCAATTCTGCAAGCCCAGGCGTCAGGCAGACGCAATGATCACGGTAGAGTCAAGGAAATGGGAAGATTCCGAAAGAAATTTAGCAGTTTGTGCAAAGCCTACTTAAGAAAAGCCTACTCCCTGAATCCAACACCTTCCCCAGGGCCCTGCTCACCCCACTTCTTCCTGTCTTGAAACACACCCCACACTGGGCCCTTCCGAACCCCTCCCTTCACTACCCCACCTGCAGCGCGCTGGACACCTGGGTCTGGAACCAGCTTTCTTCCAGTTCACCCAGTCTTCAGTAAAGTTTCTGCTGAAGCAGTTAACACCCCCCCTTACACACACACACAGACGCTTCCTATAAACCGTGCAAAATAAATAACCTCAAATATAATTCTTAATTGCTTCTAAGTCAATGTTTCCTCGTCACTAAACTTTATTGCCTCCCAATCTTCAGGACACACTCCCCTGCAGACTCTCTGCCTTCCAGTAGGTAGGCTGAGGACAGCACATTCTCCGAGGTTCTAGATGCGACCCCAGTGTCCCGGGCCCTGATGAGTGAGGTGACAGCAGGCTCAGACCTGGTAGGGAAGGCTCGGCTGCCCAGGGCCAGACAAGGACCCGAGACCAACCAGACGTTTCCGTCTGCTTGTCGCCCCCTGCAGGCCACGTCTGCGATCGCAGCGCGAGCTCCGCCGGGCGCTGCTCTCCCGGCTGGAATGTCCCTGGACAGCCAGCTCAGCTCTTGGTTCCCGAGGGCCTGGGTGCCAGGTGCCCACAGAGGAACTCCATCCTGAGAACGCCTGAGAGGCCACGGCCTCGAGACTGGACTGATTTCCTAGAAATGAGTGTCAGAGAAAGTGGAAAATGTCTAAATTCGTGTGCAGCAAAAAAGCTAAAATCTTTCCTATAAAAATCACCCTGTTTCCTTTGTTGTAAATACATCTGACTCCTTTCCTTTAGTTCTTTTTCTTAATTGCAATACAAAATAAGTACCAATCGTGTTGCCTTTGTGAGAGCGGCTCCGGGGCCCTTGGTGGCAGGTGCCCATGTTCCTTGACCTCAAACGCTGGAGTCCAGCGCCCCTTCCCCAGCGGCCCACCGCTAAGTGGTTGCCATCATTATATTTCCATTTCCCCTTCTGCTCCAAACCTTCGCAGCTGAAAAAGTATAAAACAAAAAGAGCTTTTGAGGGTGCTACAGACAGGCCTATCTTCTTGGCGTCTGCTAGGACTTTAAACAACCACTCGGCGGTTGGGGGTCTGGGTCTGCCAGGCTCCTGCCCTCTAAGACATACAGGAGGGGGACCATGTCCAGCCTGTGGTTCAAGACTAAGAAGCGGCTGGAAGTTGTCGGCGGCTTTCCACTGCACTCCGCCGCCTGATGAATCGCTGGAAAAAGCCCTGAGAATCCTCTGGCTGAGGGTCCCGCTGCGGGCGCAGGCTCGGCCGGTATTGCTGCTATGCGCGGAAATATGAGCGAGTAATTTTATAAGTAACAAAGGATCAGAGATGGAATGAGGCCCCTGTTATCCAGTGTCATTTAGAAGCCTTGGATCAGCAGCTTCTTGAAGCTAAAAGTGAATTCAAGAAGCCCTGCCTTTCCCCTTTCCCAGGGGTGTCAGCTAAATTTAGAAATAACCTCTATGTGTTTGTACAAACCATGTACCATTTGCTGTTTGTGTAAAAACCGATTAGCCAGACACAACTGTGAAACAACTTGTTACTTTTATAGCTGCAACACACAAACAGATTTAGATCCGTTTCGTTTTTCTTGTAAAAGGAGATTAGAAGGGACCCGCCCGGAGACCGTGTGGTCCCTGATGATATTCTCCGTGAAGGTTACCGCTGCTCCGCTGAGCGGAGGTTGATCAGGTTCTTGTTTATCAAGTTAAACAATCTCACCCCCGGCAGCTTGTTTTATTTTAGGATCCTGATCCCGAAGGAAAGTTTACTCAGGACACAACAATGTTTACCGTTTACCAGGAAGAGATTCCGTGTTTGCAAGGAAGGATCTTTCCGAGACACCCCCTAGCCCAGAACCACCGCGGAGAAAGCAGCTCGGATCCGAAGTGGGGCGGTAACTCCACCACCAGCCGGGCAGGTGCACGCCAACGCCGGGGACTGGCTGGTTCATAGACAGGGCCGAGCTGATAGCACTGCTGCTACCCGCTCCAGCTTTAAAAAGCGATTTCACACAAGTAATTGTAACAGCTAAATTAATTACAAAATAATTAGAATTGATGCCGTTTGAGGATATGCTGATGGTAGCGGGAACCGGCCTCCTGCGTCAAGATGTTTCATTTCTACTTTAATATTTTTTTTAAAGGCTGAAACAGCTGAAATGCACATTAAAAATAATCTATGAGGACCTTTCCCATTCCTGCCCTACAATCTCGCATTTCACACTGTCCTAGCCCACGGTAAAGAAAAGTGGAAAGAGGTAATGTGCAGCTGTTTTTAAAAGGGTATTAAGGCCACCATTCCTTGGCCCCCAGAAAGGCTTGGGTTGGAGGGAGGCAAAGCACCTACAGAAATCTTTTGAAACCCAATTATGTCGTGGATTGATTATTGCCATACAAAGGCGGTCACTTATTTGAAAATATTATGAAAATAAATCAGGCTAATATAGATAATACAATCCCGTTGCAAAATTTAAAATGTCACCATAACATAAAATTTTAAAAATCAACTGGATTGAGTTCTTTCATTGAAGGGATGAAAATAAATAATTTCAAAAATCTAAGATTTAAATGGTGAAAAGGGAGATGAGTGAAATTTACTTACTTTTGAAAGGATAATTGAAAAGGACCACGGGCTTTCTCAGCTGGGAAGTTTCCTTTTGGAAGCTAGTAGTCTGGTCTGTTTAAATAAACTCAGAAGACTGCTGTTGTTTAGGTGTTTTAAAAAATGACAGCTTACTTAATCTACAGACATGTCTGGTCATTTAAATATAACAGGTTGATATGAATTAGTTAGATTATCACCCATGCCCAGATTTTTTGTGAAAACTTAAAGAAAAACATTAACATAGCTTATATTAGACATACTTTTTCTTTTCTCCAATTAAAAATTTTTTACACTCAAATTATGAATTAGAAAAGTGTAAAAAGGTCTTTACTTGAAATTCCTTGATGGGGGGGAACAAAATGCAAATACCTTTTAAAAATCTGGCCACTTCCTTCGGACACCTAAATAAAACACTAAGCTGAGGATTTTACAAATTTATTTACAAAGTTGTGTACAACACGATGGAATAACATTTAGAATACCATATATATCCATTCATATATAAACAGACTTTTATAATAGAATGACATTTTTCGTCTTTTGAAAATTTTTATATTTAAAATCTGCCAACGTCTCTATACATTCTCTCAGATAAAACTGCGGAGAGTGAACCTTCAAAAAAAATGAAAGTTCAGAACTCTAAGTCTACTGCATTTGTTTTTTTCTTAAAAAAATAAAACCCCCAAAAGGAAAGTCAATAATTTTTATACAAATATGTACAAAGAATTTTCCTCCCATCCCCACTGTACTGAAAGCAGGCGCCGTCGGGGTGCCACTCGTGGAAAATTCGGTTTTCGGTTTTACCTGTACGGAAAGCTATTCCTGGCGGGCGCGCGATGCGTTTTGCTCGGCCAGCTCAGGTGTGCGAGCTAGGGGGAGGCCGCGGAAGGTGGTGTTGGGGAGCCGAGGGAGAGGAAATGGGGAGAGGCAGAGTCGGGATTGGGCAGGGACACCGGCGCGGGGCGCGCAGCCTGCAGGTGCAGCCGCGGTTCTAGGAGGCCGCCGGTTCTGGGTCCCCGCCACCTGCGCGTCCCTATTGCGCGGGCCATTTGGCTTGCGCGGCGGCGGCGGCAGCGGCGGCGGCCGAGGCTGCGGGCTGCAGGAACTGTCCCGAGAGCGGCACGCTCAGGATGGGCGCGATGGTGGCGGTCGTCCGGCTCAGCGACAGCGGCTGGTGCGCGGCCATGAGCGCCGCCGACTGCACAGTCCCGGGGGGCCGCAGGAAGGACTGCGCGGTGCCGCCGCCCCCGCCCCCGCCGGTGCCCGCCGCGCCCGCCGCCGAGCCCCCGGGAGCCGCGGGGCCGCCGCCGATGATGTTCTCGATGCTGAACGACGGGCGCGCGCTCGGCTCCGACTTGATGAGCGACGCGGTGGAACCCGAAGCCCCCGCCGTGCCCGCGGCGGCCGCGGCGGCGCCCAGGCTGTTGAGCTGCAGCTGCAGGCCGGGGCCGAGCTGCGAGCCGAAGGCGGCGGCCTTGCGGCCCAGCTCGCCCGAGGGCAGCAGCGGCACAGCGGGCGGCAGCACGGGCGCCACGGGCGGCAGCGCGTACGGGTACTGGAGAGCCGCGGCGGCGGCGGCTGCGGCGGCGGCGGCCGGGTGCGAGTAGGCGCCGGCCGCGGGCACGGGGTGCAGGCCGTAGGGGCGGCCGTAGGGTCCAGCGGCGCCGGCCGCCGCCGCCAGGCTGTAGGCGCCGAAGCTCTGCATCATGAGCGCCGTCTGCTCGCGCAGGTGCTCCTGCTGGTGCCGCTTGAAGCGCTTCCGGCGCCGCAGGAAGCTGCCGTTGTCGAACATGTCCTCGGACTGCGGGTCCAGCGTCCAGTAGTTGCCCTTGCCGGGGTTGCCCGGCTCGCGGGGGATCTTGACGAAGCAGTCGTTGAGCGACAGGTTGTGGCGGATGCTGTTCTGCCAGGCGGGGAACTTCTCCCGGTAGTAGGGGAAGCGGTTGCTGATGAACTCGCAGATGCCGCTCAGGGTGAGCTTCTTCTGCGGGCTCTGCAGGATGGCCATGGTGATGAGCGCGATGTACGAGTAGGGCGGCTTCACCAGGCTGTTCTTGGGCTTGCTCGGGGCCAGGCCGCCCGCCGGCCCGCCGCCCTCCTCGCCGCCCTTGCAGCCGTCCGCCTCGGGAGCGCCCGGCTCGCCCCCCGGCCCGGCCCCGGCTCCCGCCGCCTCCTTGGGCAGCGCCAGGGGCTGCTGGTGGGGCGGCTGGGCTGGCCCGTGATGGGGCGCGGCGGGCGGCACCTCGTCCGCCTCGTCCAGGCGCAGCTCCGGCGGCCCCGCGGGGCTCTCGCCACCCGCGTCGCTGTCCTTCTCCTCCAACCCGTCGTCGCCCTCACCCACCACATCGATGTCCACGTCCTCGGCCGTCAGCACCGTCTGGCCGGACATGTCGCTGGCGCTGCCGCCGCCGGACAGGGTCATCCCTCCTCGGGGTTGGTAGCGGCGGCAGGGAGGGAGGCAGCGGGAGATGGGGCGGTCGGGGCTGCCGCGGAGCGGGGGCAGGAGGATTTGGGCAACCCCGAGAGATGGGGGGCAGGGGAGGGGGCCGCCCAGCGCGGCTCACACTCGGCGGCCCCGCATCGTGCGGCCAGGGCGCTGCCGTCCGCCCCGCGCCGCCGCGCTCCGCGAACTCCGGCCGTCTCTGGCGCTCGGTCCTGGGCGCTGGGCGCCGCGCCCCCTCCTCACTCTGCCCGCCTTCCTCGGCCTTCAGCCCGGGCGCGGGGCGCGGGGCGCCGGGCAGCTCCGGAGGGCGCGGGCAGGGGCGACCGCAGGGGGGGGTGTCAGGGACGCCGAAGCCCCCGTAGTCCAAAGTCCCGTTTGAAGCACTGGCCTGATAGATTACTTTCTACTTAAAGGTCCAGCGGGAGGCGGGGCCACGTGACCGCGCGTGACGTCAGGCCGCGGAGGAGCCGGCCAAACTCAAGTTGGTCCGGGGAATTGTCAACAAAGGGACCAGGACGCGCAACTCTGCACCGCGCCGCGCTCCGGCATCCCGCAGGCCCCGAGGGCTCTGCGGCCGGTCGGGAGACTCCCGCCCAGGCAGAAGCGGGGCTCGGGGGTCCAGGGGGTGTGAATGTGGGTGGGTGGGGGCGAGTGAGCGCCGGGGCCTGGGAGTCCCGCCGGACCGGACCCTGCCTCCCCTTCTCCCCTTCCCCCTCTCTTCCCCTTTGCCAACATTCCTTAGACAGGACTGGGCAACGCAGAACAGATTCCCATCCCGTATTTTAAAAAGGAAAACTTAGCGGTCTCTATTCTTTCTTGTTTGTTTTTACCTTTAAAGAGTAAGAGAGGCGCTTTGAGCTCCCACTTGCTAATTAGACCTCAGACCCTTCTCCAGTGTTCATTCCAGGGAAGACACCCGCTGAGGTGTCTCCGTCCTTCCCCCAAACCAAACCACTCTGGTCCTGCCTTCGTTTTCCTAGCTGGATGCCGGCGGCTTTTTCCGTACGTATTTTTTCGCGCGGCCGCAACAAGCATCAGCTGGGGTTCCCGAAGGTCAGTAAATGGCTATTGATTAATCTATTAGAATAGTTGCCGAGCAAATAAAAACGACGTACAATAACAGGAAACCTATAAATAAAGAAGCCATAACGGGCATCTTTGAGTTGTAAAACGACTTAGCATATGAAAAAGTCGGAAATGAGGCGAAGGAGCCGGGATTGGCGGCGGCCTGGGTAAGTCTGGGGCGGCCAGGAAGAGGCCTTGGGCCTCCAGGTCAGACGCGCCTCTGAGGGGACGCTGGAGAACCGAGAGGGGAGGGAAGGAAGGGCGTGGGTACGGCCTCCGGGGAGCCCCGGCGACTTCGGGCATGCTGGCGGGCCTGGCTCTGCGTTCCTGCTAACTAATGTGAATGTTCTCCTTTTAAGACGTAGACAAACTCTCCGAGATACAACTTGCGCGGAAACCAGAGGCAGAGGGAGGGCTGGAGGAGGCGAGATGTGTGGCCCGCGCTCAGGAGTTTACTTGACCAGGAAAGTCACTGGTGGTAGGAAAGACTGTGGGTATTTCACTCGGACGGGCAGACGGGAGGTGCGGGGACTCTGGGGACAGATCCCAGGCGCAGGGCTGGGACGCCTGGACTTCACATCTTCAAGGGTAATGTTCCAGTCCGGGTGAATCCCGGATAAGCTGCCTTGAGTATTTAGGCCACGTAGCTGCGGATCTCAAGTGCCTGCCGGGTGTGGCGAGCATTCTAAGCTCAGTTTGTACGCTGAGACCTGGGGAGGGGAGCCCTGGCTTTACGAGGGACAAGGTCCGAGAGCAGATAATCTGTGAAATATTTATAGAAGTCGATGGGAAACTGATTTAGTTCCTACTGGACATTGGTGCTTCTGATTTCTCCAGTCTGGGTCTCCACCACCAACCCTGTTTCCCTGGCTTAGACACACCCCCAAAATAAACTCAATAAAAAAATCTGTAAACTTCCTTCATTATAGGCATTGTGACACAGATTAACGTTAACCTCCATTAGAGACCCCCCCCCCCCCCGGGTATAACACCAGCCCGTCAGCCACCGACTCCACTGGGTGCTCCTGGTTGAGGGTGGGGACAGTGAGACGCCAGGGAATTTCCCAGGTTTTCCAGTATCTAAATGATCCCTGGTTGCACCTGGCCCTAAAACGCATCTTACAGTTGATTTCTGCAACTGCACAGCTTCGGGTCGCCCAGGCTCCAAACGTTTAAAAACGCCCTCTAGACAGCCGTTCAAGAACCGAGCTGTGCCGCTCTGGGCTGCTGAGGCACAACTGCCTGAGCGACCCAAAGGAAGGTCAGAAGGGGGAAGGGGGGGGAGTTTACACAATTAGAAACTCCTTTTGCTCTGCTTGAGTTGCCCAGCCCGAAAGGCTGGCCCCACCGCGCGGCCTTGTGACTGGCCCGGCGAGGACCAGTGCGTGCGTGCGCGCGCGTGGGAGGGTCGGGGCTCCAGGGCTGCCCCCGCGGGTGGTCTCGAAGTAGCCTCCAAATGAGCCTAATTTCGATTCTGCCGCCCGGCTCTCGGGACTCCCTCCACGCTGCTGGTCGCTGCCTCTCACCCTCCCTCTGCTGCGGCCCGGCCTGATCCGTCGGTTCCCTGCTGTCTCCTGGGAACCTCCCTAGGGAAAGCGGGCGGGGGGCGAACAACTCTCAGCTGCCGGTTCCATTTGTTGCGCTTTTTTCCTTCGATACAATAAAAGTCAAATTAATTGATTCATACCATTAATTACGGCGCTTAGCGTGAAAAGCAACGCTTCCCCTCGGTTAGAGATCTATTGTGCTAATCTCTTGTTCAATCAGTGTTACCATCTGATGCCGGGTGCGGCCCTTACAGAAACTTTTCGACTCGATTAGCTAAATGAGCAGACGTGCAGGACCGACTGGCTGCTGCCCCGACGTGCCGTGCAGGCGCCGGCCTAACGGCTTCCTACCGATTTCCAGCAGAGGCAGCGGATTTTCCGGCGGCCACACTAGGCTGGGAAACCCGACGCCGGGTTCCTCCTTCCGGGCGGACAGTAGCCCCGGAACGACGTCCCCAGGGGCGGGAAGGGGGCGTAGCGGGCAGCCCAGGTGGGAGACAGGAAGGTTCCTGCTGGCCTCGACGCAGGAAGCTGCCCCAGCGGAAGAGTCTGAGCCTGACGCGGGGTAGGGTCCTGCCCACAGCCGCCTGGGTCCGGGCAAAGTCATTTCTGTTCCCCGCACAATTGCAGTTTGTGGCTAAAAGGCCTCAGGTCGTCAGTTACCGCCAAACTTTAGAATAGGGATGGAAGGAGTGAGACAGGGAACCGTCGGTAGGGGGGACGGCGGAGGTGGGGGGAGCATGTGTTAGAGGGAAGGGAAATGGGAGTGTGATAAACAGGTTTGGCGTCTGGAAGGATTATTGCGGGATATAGGAGAACGAGTCCACGGACGCGCGCACAAACACAATTTTGAGAGTGACTTTGAGTCTCAGCAAGCAACTTCCCAGGAGAGATTTAAAAGGGGGAGATGGCAGCCCGCTGTCTGGAAAGCAGGATGGAACAACGTGGTTCCCTCTGGGGCGGGCAGGGTACCTGGTACCCAGCTGAGAGAACCACCCAGATACGTTGAGGGGGGCGGATCTACGTTCTAGCAACAGGAGGCGGGAAGAGTGGGGTCTGGATCAATAGGAAGGGAATTGAGACGTCTCCAGGGGAGGGAGAGATTTAGTGTGTCCGAGTGGGGGGGTCGTGGGGGGTGGGGAGAAGTAAATGGAAAAATTTATGATGGCGAAGAGGAAATTAATTACAGCTCAATTTGAGTTTTTAAGTGGTGGACCCTGCAGGAGGGCACGACTAGAGTGTAGAAAGCCCGAACAGCCCACCTACCTCTGACCGGGCCCAAGCTAACCTAGGTGCCCTCTTTCTCCTCCCTTAATTCAGAGACCATGCCAACGTCTGGGGTAAATGGTTGGTGTGATGTGAAATAGAAGCGTCACGCCCGAGCGCAGGTGCAATTTTCTTACAATCCGGGGAGTTGGGACCAGGTTCTGGGGAGTGAAGGGCGTGCCCCCACGGAGAGCAGCTACTCTTTCTAAGAGAGAGAACAAAACATGGATGGAGCCATTTGGAAAATATCCCTCCTATTTTTTCTACCTACCCCGCCCCACCAAAGTCGGCTCCTTCTAGACAATTTTCATAGATTGGTTGAACTCTCACCAGCCTCTTTGGATGACCACCACCAAGGAAGGTGGGAGGGCAGTTGATGCTGGAAGCCCCAACCCACCCAGATTATCTCCATTTCTCAATGGGTGGGATTTTCAATTTACTTCTACCACCACTACCCTGTACACCTCCAAATTTCTAAGGGGTCAAAAAAAAAAAAAAGGCTAACTTGATGTTCTTATTTGGTTTTGCATCTAAAAACTTCATTTATTTTTAAGGTGCCTGCCACTCAGGGTCTACGCCAAGGTGTGCCTGTAAAGGGCTAGAGCAAGAGGAAAGGAGACAGAGAGGATGGTTTTGAATTTATTTATATTGGAAATGTATAAACATCCATTCTGTAAAAGGCAACACGTTTAATTAACGATGAGAGAGCAGTTAGGGGCAGAAAGCTAGTAAAATTGTGAGATAAATTTATGGCATTGTTAGCGTGCTTTTAATTATGGCTATTATGTTAATTATTTCACATTAGCATGGAGTTATCAGCAGCATGTCAGATTTAATCAAAACGAGCCTTTCTCTCGAAAATTGTTCTTTTCATCCGCGAGGAGAAAGGTCCTGGATAGAATCGGGGCTTCAAAATGACTTGGCATTGAAAGCTGAGTCTTTCCGACGCAGTTTAGAGCGATGTGGCCCAGCCGGCTGTCCGCTGGGTCCCTTCAGGCTATCTGCCGCTCGCGGAGGAGCCGAGGACCGGGTTTTTAGGAATTCACCATTTTCACCACCTTCGGAGCCGACACTTCATCATGCGAGATCATTCTGTCAAACAATATGATGCTGCTCATTTTTATCTGTCCCGCTTTACAAAATCCACATTCAGCCGGCCGAGGAGTAACAAAAGCCTGTACGCAGCTCGGCGGCCGCCGGCGGCCACCGCCTCCCCGGAGCGCAGGAGAGAAAGGCGACGCGGGCAGGGGACGGCGGCGGGCGCGCGCCCCTGGCTGCCCGAGGGGACGCGGCCTGCGCGCCCGGGTGCGGGTCCTCGGGTGGGGCCCGGGCGGACACGCCTCTCTCCGGCCCGCGCCCGCCCTGCGGCTTCCCAGCCAGGCCACATCGATTTCTTAATCACCGCCGATCGATTTATTGGGAACAAATAAATAGCCCGTTTTGGAAATGTTTCAATTGTTGGCTTGATGGTCGGGGAGCGGACGCGGGAGGGCGCGCAGGCTGCGGGGCGCGCGCAGGAAGGGCCTTGGGCGGCGGGGAGCACAGGGCCGAGCACCGGCCGCCCTGGCAAGTCCCCAGCGCGGGGACGGCCGGGCCTGCTCCGGGCTCCGCTCTCCGGCGGCGGGGCGGGCAGGGCCTCGACGGCCAGCCCCTCCACCTTGTCGCGTCCAAGCGAGTTCGCCGGCTTTCCGATTCCTTTGGAAAGTCGGTCTTTAAGTCACCGACCGACCCCGGACCCTCGCAGGGACAGGCCGTCCAGGCGTAGGCAGCCGGGCCCACCCACAGGCCCCCAGCCCCTGGGACGGGAGCGGCCTTGCCTCACTGGATCGCTCGGGCCCCCGCCTTCCCGGGACGGGGCTGTGCACAGGCCAGCTGTTGCCTTATTTTTAGTGCCATTCCATTCGCGCAGTTATATTTAACTGGGTCCACTCCTCGGAGGAGGTCGCTTGGACAACGAATTCTCCGCATCGCAGCTTGGGCCAGCCCGCTTTGCCTCGGGGGCAGTTCCTCAAGGGGCAGGTTGGAAAACCCCTGCTTAGGAATCCGAGACATCTCCGGAGCTTGGCGGGGACCGGAGGGAAGGAGGGAGGGAGGTCTGGTTCTGGGAGCAGAGTCGCCACCGAGCCTGCCGTGCGCTGCCGGGGGGATGGGTGGAGGGAAGGTTCGGGCCTGTTCCAAGGACTCTGTGCCGGGAGTTTTGGGTCCATTTGCTACTTATGCTAGACCCAGAGCGTCTAGGACACCTGCAGGACCTCTTACAAAAAGTCTATCATTTTGTGTCCACACAGGAATCCCTTCTCCCTATTCTCCAACACACCCAGCAGGAAACTTAAGTTCGAATACTCTGTTGCTGCTCAATTCAGGCAAAATCTCAAAAAGACAGTGCGTCTGGTTCACGCACACCCTGGGGGACAGACCCACTGGGATAACATTCAGAAACACTGTTGTGATACACACTTTCTAGCCAAAGACGGACAAACTGGATTTGCCAACAGTGTAAAAGCTGTGTATGTATGAAAGGTTCAGATGTGACTCGATGGGGGACGTTGACGACGCTCCTTTAAGGCTTAAATTCTTCTAGCATTTTTAAATTCAGCTTTCTTTTCCTTGGGTCAAAAGTGGATATTTTGGGCTGCCTCTTTTTGTATAATAGATCTCCTTTCAAAGTAGAAATGTAGAAACTTCTTGGATTGAAGTCATAGTGACAGCTGAATTCACTATAATTCATTATAATTCAATATAAGAGTGAGTGATCATACTGTACATATGCATATTTACTCGTTTATTCTTTTTTTTAAAGATAACTATATTTCCTTCTTTCTTTTTCCTTTTTTTTTTTTTGAGACAGAGTCTCATTTTGTTGCCCTCGGTAGAGTGCTGTGGCGTCACAGTTCACAGCAACCTCCAGCTCTTGGCTTAGGTGATCCTTTTGTCTCAGCCTCCCAAGTAGCTGGCACTACAGGCACCTGCCACAACACCTGGGCTATTTTTTTGTTGTTGTAGTTTGGCCAAGACTGGGTTTGAACTCTCAGTATATGGGGCCGGCACCCTACTCACTGAGCCACAGCCACAGGCATTTATTCTTTTATTAGTAATTCATTAAGCTGTTTGTAGACTCTGGAAAGTGCTAGGGATGAAAAGAAGGATTAACCCTAAGGTCCTTTGGGGAAGAGGCAGGTGAGAGAATTGGTCTTTCCAGTTCAGGTAATGGTACCAGGGCAGAGAGAAACATCTCCAAGCAGGACCTTTCTCACTGGGTGGGGAGTAAGGAAGTACGAAGCCTTCCAACTCCGAAGACAATATGACCAGCTATCTCTGAAGTGAGTAGTCAGGGAAGATTAGGGGGGGAAGTAAGTTAGAACCTGGGATACTTTGGGAAAGGAAAGTAATGTTTGGGCTAGCATTACTTCTGGACTGCCAAAGTGCTCAAGGGAAATGGCAATAGAAGTGTGACCGGGAAAGAGAAGGGTGGAAGAAGAGAGAAGGGAAGGTGTAAAAACAGCTTTGCTTAGGAGTCTAGGACATTTAGATTATACAGGAATACTTTAACTATTGGCATGGGAGAAAATTTAAAAGACAACATAGGTCTCGGGAGGCTGAGGCAAAAGAATCGCCTAAGCCCAGGAGTTGGAGGTTGCTGTGAGCTGTGTGATGCCACGGTGCTCTACCTAGGGCGATAAAGTTAGACTCTGTCTCTACAAAAAAAAAAAAAAAAGAAGAAAGAAAGAAAAGACAACATAGGTTAAAGGAGAAGATCTGAGGAAAGATGAGAGAGAGACTACCAAAAATGCTGATAGTTAGGCCAGCTAATTTTCTAACTTTATCATGTTCCTCAAAGGCCAGAGACTGGAATTACAAGGGTGAATAAGAAGGTGGGCTTGGGTGGTGTGGCGCGTGCCTGTAGTCCCAGCTGCTGGGGAGGCTTGAGCCTAGCAGTTCAAGGTAACAGGCAGCTGTGATCACACCATTGCACTCCAGACTTGGGTGACAGAGCCAGACCCTGTCCCTAAAAATAAAACAAGACGAAACAAAAAGGTAGACACCATCTCCACAGTATTAACCTTACAAGGACAGGTAGGAATTTTTATTTGTTCTGGTGTATCTCTCTTTTTTTTTTGCAGTTTTTGGTTGGAGGCCAGGTTTGAACCCCCCACCTCCGGTACATGGGGCCGGCGCCCTACTCCTTTGAGCCACAGGTGCCACCCTGTTCTGTTGTATCTCTAGCCTCCAATTAGCTAAGCTCTGGGACCATGGCGGGAGAGGTAGAGCTCTGTAAATACTGGCTGGATGACCAGATCAGTAAGACACAGCCCTTCTCTTATTGGAGACCTCATCAAGAAAGTCTGTAGTCGGGCGGCACCTGTGGCTCAGCAAGTAGGGCACCAGCCCCGTATACAGAGTGTGGCAGGTTCAAATTCGGCCCCGGCCAAACTGCAAGAAAAAAATAGCCGGGCTTTGTGGCGGGCGCCTGTAGTCCCAGCTACTTGGGAGGCTGAGGCAAGAGAATCGCCTAGCCCAGGAGTTGGAGGTTGCTGTGAGCTGTGTGACGCCACACCACTCTACCCAGGGTGACAAAGTGAGACTGTCTCTAAAAAAGAACAAAAAAAAGAAAGTCTGTAGTTAAAACAGTGTGATGAAGTTACAAATACAGTAGCACCTCCATAGTTGGCCACCTCCCTACCTTGACCACCTCCTTAAGGTGACCAGGTTTTCACCAGCCCACGTACCACAGGTGTGCTTCTGTACAGTATGCTAGTTCCTTATGTTCACCACCTCCCTCTGTTCACCAGTCTGACACAGGCCCTCGGGTGGTCAGCTCACAGGCTCTCTTACTGTGCATAATAGATAGTACATGATAGAAGTACGGAACAAGGCTCGGCGCCTGTGGCTCAACAGGCTAAGGCGCCAGCCACGTACACCTGAGCTGGTGGCTTCGAATCCAGCCCGGCCCACCAAACAGCAATGACGGCTGCAACCAAAAAATGGCTGGGCGTTGTGGCGGGCGCCTGTAGCCCAGGAATTGGAGGTTGCTGTGAGCTGTGATGCCACATCACTCTATCGACGGTGACAGCTTAAGGCTCCCTCTCAAAAAAAAAAAAAGTACGGAACAACCTGGTTCTTGTACCCTCAATGAATCCGCAACAATTAAAAAAAAAAAAAAAGAAGAAGAAGTATGGAACAGATGCAGCTAAGCCTGGACGAGAGGAGTGTAGAAAGGCTTCCCAAAGGAAATAATGCTCCAGCTGTCTTGGACGCTGAGTAACAGTTAGGTGGATGAAGGGGGGAGCCCAGTTCTATGCAGAGAACAAGCGTGAGCAGACACAGGGATGTACAAGACGTGAGGAGTAGCCTGTGGCTTGGTCTAGCTGGAAAGAGATGAGAAGCAGCTGCAGTTGATACTGGAGAGGGTAGACCAGGGTAAAATAATGGGGATTCCTGAGTATCAAGAAGTTGATAACGGGCTTTTTTTTATGAGACAGAGTCTCACTTTGTTGATAAGGAGCCACTAACGGGCTTTTTTTTTGAGACAGAGTCTCACTTTGTCACCTTGGTAGAGTGCTGTGGTATCACAGCTCACAGCAACCTCCAACTCTTGGGCTTAAGTGATTCTCTTGCCTCAGCCTCCCGAGTAGCTGGAACTACAGGTGCCCGCCACAATGCCCGGCTATTTTTTGTTGTAGTTGCCATTGTTGTTTACCTGGCCCAGGCAGGGTTAGAACCTGCCACCCTCAGTGTATGTGGCTGGCACCATAACCACTGTGCTATGGACACCAAGCCACTCAAGGGCTTTAACTTTTTTTTTTTTCTTTGAGACAGAGCCTCAAGCTGTCACCCTGGATAGAGTGCTGTGGCATCACAGCTCACAGCAACCTCAAACACTTGGGCTCAAGCGATTCTCCTCCCTCTGCTTCCCAAGTAGCTGGGACTACAGGCGCCCGCCACAATGCACTGCTATTTTTTGGTTGCAGCCGTCATTGTTGCTTGGCAGACCCAGGCTGGATTCGAACCCACCAGCTCAGGTGTACGTGGCTGACGCCTTAGTCGCTTGAGCCACAGGCGCTGAGCTGACAACCCAGAGTCTTTAGGAAGATATTCAGGAGTGCCGTGGTCTGGCTCCAGTCCTGTGACCCATTCTCACTGTGTTAACTCTGTCCTTCACCACTTGGATTACTTTGAGCAAGTTCCTTAGACTCTATGCTTCATGTCCTCACCCATAAAGGGGAGATCATCGTACTTTCCTTATGGGGTTGTGATAAGTACATCCAAAACATTTAAAGTGGGATTTGGCACATAGTTAAGAATTATTAAAAAGAAAATTTTTTAAACAGATTATGTCTTTGTACTACTTTTTGCTGTCTTTTTGGTTTTTTTGCTCCATCCCCTGGGTAGAGTGCCATGATGTCAGCCTAGCTCACGGCAACTTCAAACTCCTGGGCTTAAGTGATCTTCCTGCCTCAGCCTCCCAAGTAGCTGGGACTACAGGTGCCCACCACAACACCCGGATAGTTTTTTTTTTTTTTTTTAGTAGAAACAGGGTCTTACTTTTGCTCAGGCTGGTCTTAACTCCTGAGCTGAAGTAATCCTTCCACCTCAGCCTCCCAGAGTGCTGAGATTACAGGCCTGAGCCACTGAGCCTGCCCCCTTTTCCTATTTTTTTTTTCATTTTCTTTTTTTTTTTTTTTTGAGACAGAGCCTCAAGCTGTCACCCTGGATAGAGTGCTGTGGCATCACGGCTCACAGCAACCTCCAATTCCTGGGCTCAAGCGAGTGTCCTGCCTCTTCCTCCCAAGTAGCTGGGAATACAGGTGCCCACCACAACGCCCCGCCATTTTTTGGTTGCAGCCGTCATTGTTGTTTGGCGGGCCCGGGCTGGATTCGAACCTGCCGGCTCAGGTGTATGTGGCTGGCGCTTTAGCCCATTGAGCCACAGGCGCTGAGCCTCCTTTTCCTATTTTTTGATTGAGAGACACAGTCTCAGCCTTCTAGAAGGTTTCAGTTTAGTTGTGAAGGATAAGAGAGGGAGAGTCCTTGAAAGTGGAGACTGAGAGGCTTGAAAGTGACCATTACAGAGTTTCGAGCAGAAAAGTGATGTGACTGGATCGGTGTTTTAGCAAAAATCACTCTATCTTCAAGTGGAGAATGCACTGAAAAGGAAAGATGATGAGGGTGGGGCCTGTGGCTCAAGGAGTAGGGCACAGGCCCCATATACCTGGTTCAAACCCGACCCCAGCTAAAAAAACTGCAAAAGAGAAAAAAGGAAAGATGAGTTTAGTTTTCTGCATACTGAATTTGAAGAGCTGGTGGAATTTCCAAATAAAGATAATTAATAGGAAGCAGGAGTTTGGAATAGTGCTGTCCAGTGGAAATACAAAGTGAGCCACAAATGTGAGCCATGAGTATACTTTTAAATGTCTGATAGCCACATTTAAAAAAGTAAACAGAAAGACATAAAATTGATTTTAATCATATATTTCCTTTAACCTATTTATTTATTTTTATTTATATATAAAAATATTGCCATTTCAGCCTAATAGCCGGGACTATATAGGTAAGCACTACCTTGCCTGACTATATGTAATTTTTTTTTTGAGACAGAGTTTCACTTTGTCACCTTTATAGAGTGCTGTGGCATCACAGCTCACAGCCTCCTCACACCCTTGGGCTAAAGCGATGCTCTTGCCTCAGCCTCCCAAGTATCTGGGACTACAGGCGTCCACCACAATACCTGGCTATTTTTTTTAGAGATGAGATCTCGCTCTGGCTCAGGCCGGTCTTGAACTCGTGAGCTTGAGCACTCTACCCGCCTTGGCCTCCCAGAGTGCTAGGATAATAGGCATGAGCCACCATGACCAGCCGACTAGTAGATTGCTTATTTAATAATAATACTCCTTTTTTTCACAGTATCATAGCTCATAGCAACCTCAAACTCCTTGCCTTAGCCTCCAGAGCAGCAGAGATTACAGGTCTGCCACTACACTCGGCTAGTTTTTCTATGTTTAGTGGACAGGGGATCTCACTCTTGGTCGGACTGGTCTGGAAATCCTGAACTCAAAGGATCCACTCACCTTGACCTCCCAGAGCATTAGGATTACAGATGTAAGCGACCATGACCAGCCTTATTTAATAATAATTCTGATGGGAATTATTTAACTGTAAGTGGATTGCTGCTGGAGAGTTAATTATTGAGTATTGATGTCATTTCTTCTTTCTTAAGTAGATTGTTTGATTTCATTAAAGCTCGCGTGTATTATCTTTCTAATTTGTCCCACAGTCACAGTGGCCAATCATTTATCCCTTTTGGCTTGGAAGAGTTTTTGTTTGAGCCTACTTTTCTTTTTTTTTGAGGTAGAGTTTCACTTTGTTGCCCTGGGTAGAATGCCGTGGCCTCACAGCTCACAGCAACCTCAAACTCTTGGGCTCAAGTGATTCTCCTGTTTCAGCCTCCCAAGTAGCTGGGACTACAGGCGTCCACGTCAATGCCTTACTATTATTATTATTATTTTTGAGACAGAGCCTCAAGCTGTCACTCTGGGTAAAGTGCTGTGACATCACAGCTCTCAGCAATCTCCAACTCCTGGGCTCAAGAGATTCTCCTGCCTCCACCTCCCAAGTAGCTGGGACTACAGGTGCCCGCCACAACGCCCGGCCATTTTTTGGTTGCAGCCATCATTGTTGTTTGGTGGGCCCAGACTGGATTTGAACCTGCCAGCTCAGGTGTACGTGGCTGGCGCCTTAGCCCGTACACCAACGCGCTGAGCCCCAAAGCCTACTTTTCAAGTAAAATCTTTCCTGTTTTATTCTTGGAAGTATCCTAGTTTGAATAATAACGTATTTGGCTACCTGGTACATAGTAGATTTAACTTTCAACACTTAGAGCTGTTCTGTGAAGCCGTCCGGAAAGCCCTCTACTAATGGGTAGGGCGGTGCTTAGAACAAAGATAGGTGCACTTACAGTTTTAGTTACCTCCCAGTTAGGTCAGGGATTCTCTTTTTACTCTCCTGAAGTTTTCTGAAGGAAATCAAACCAGGAAGACCTATCAAATGAGACTGTGACTCAATCTTCTTTGTCGTACCAAATACCCACGGTATGGATGAGGTGGTCTATACATTCCCGCCTCATCCATACCATAAATGATGAGAGTGATTTATTAGCATTTGCTTTGTGTTAGATGTGCTCCGATGCAATTTACGCGTATGTATTTACTCCTTATGGCAATCTGATGAGGGAGGAGTTCTAATTATTCCCATTTTAGAAATGAGGGAAGTCACTCAGATGGGATTTGAATGCAGTCTGGCTGAAGAACCCATGTTGCTAGCTACTCCACTGCCCTGTCCTGGAGCATCATGCCACTTTCCATTTGCCCCTCCCTTCCCTGCCTTGTCCCCATAGCTTTCTTGCTGGTACCCACAACTGAAATTTTTTTTTTTTTTTTGAGACAGAGCCTCAAGCTGTCACCCTGGAGAGAGTGCCATGGCATCACAGCTCACAGCAACCTCCAATTCCTGGGCTCAAGCGAGTCTCCTGCCTCCTCCTCCCAAGTAGCTGGGATTACAGGCGCCCGCCACAACGCCTGGCTATTTTTTGGTTGCAGCCGTCATTGTTGTTTGGCGGGCCCAGGCTGGATTTGAACCCGCCAGCTCAGGTGTACGTGGCTGGCGCCTTAGCCTGTTGAGCCACAGGCACCGAACCAAATTTATTTTTTTTTTGAGACAGAGTCTCACTCATTTGCCCCAGGGTAGAGTACCCTGGCATCATCATATTTCATAGCAACCTCAGTTTCTTGGCCTCAAGCGATCCTTTTGCCTTAGCCTCCTGAGTAGCTGGGACTATAGGCACTGGTCACCAACCTGTCTAGTCTTTCTATTTTTAGTAGAGACAGGGTCTTGCTCTTGCTGGGGGAAGTCTCCTGAGCTCAGGTAGACCTGAGATTGGCCTTGGCCTCCCAGAATGCTAGGATTATAGGCATGAACCACTACACCTGGCCCGCCCCCCCCTCCTTTTTTGAGACAGGGTCTCACCCTGTTGCTTCAGGGTAGAGGCCTTGCCATCAGCTTAGCTCACAGCAACCTCAAATTCCTGGGTTCAAGCAACCCTCCTGCCTCAAGCCTCCCAGTGGGCTAGGATTACAGGCATGAGCCACTGCATGCAGCCTCCTTCACTTTCCTCATCTTGTTTTCCCTGCCCTTTCCTCCTCTTCCTTTTCCTCCTATAAAGCTGTTTGAGTCTCATTCTTCTTCTAGCTACCATTCATTTGCATGCAGGGTTTTCTTCAATCCTTGTAACAACCTGTCTAGTAGCTACTAACAATTTTCTCATTTTTTAGTGGAGAGGTTTGATTAAGCAATTTGTTGATGATCATACAGCTGAAAAGTGACCTATTGATCACTTCCATCTCAAGCCTCTGATTATGAAGTCTGTGCTTTATCCACTATGCAGGAGTGAAAAGGGCTCAAGGGATCCTCCTGTCTTAGCCTCCCGAGTAGCTGGGACTACAGGCGCTTACCACGACACCCGGCTAGTTTTTCTGTTTTTTTGTAGAGACGGGGTCTTGCTTTTGTTCAGGTTGGTCTTGAACTCCTGAGCACAAAGGATCCACCTGCTTTAGCCTCCCAGAGTGCTGGGATTATAGGTGTGAGCCACCGTGCCTGACCAGACTGTTATTTTATTAAATGTCCAGGTTAATTGTTCTATGGAATATCCCATATTCTGGACTTTTCTAATTGTTCATGTCATTATTTAAAACCACCCCCCCCCCACCTAAACAGCATATAAATTGGAAGTTAACGCTAGAGGCTTAATTGGATTCAGGGTAAACATTCTCAGTAAGAATATTCCTTAAGTGGTTTGGTGCCTACAGCTCAAGTGGCTTAGACACCAGCCACATACACCTGAGCTGGTGGGTTCAAATCCAGCCTGGGCCTACCAAATAACAATGACAACTGCAACCAAAAGATAGCTGGGCATTACGGCGGGAGCCTGTGGTCCCAGCTGCTTGGGAGGCTGAGGCAGGAGAATCGCTTAAGCCCAGGCATTGGAGGTTGCTGCGAGTTGTGATGCCATGGCACTCTACCCAGGGTGACAACTTGAGGCTCTGTCTCAAAAAAACCTTCATATTTCATTCCATCAGGAGGCACATGATGTTAGGTTTCCACTGTTAGGGATGCTAACTTTGATCTCTTAGTTAAAATGATGACTGCCAGAGTCTTCCACCATAGAGTACTCTTTCTCTTTTGTGATTAAGTAAAAAGCAAATTATGGAGTAATATTTTAGTGTTGCACAAATATCTCAGTTTTTAAGAAAAAGTTTTTGGTTTTTATTGAGACAGTTTCACTTTGTCACCCTCAGTAGAGTGCTATGGCATCATAACTCACAGCAACTTCAAACTCTTGGGCTCAAGAGATTCCCTTGCCTCAGCCTCCCCAGTAGCTGGGACTACAGGTGCCTGTCACAACGCCAGCTATTTTTTTTTTTTTTAGGAGACCAGGTCTCACTCTGACTCAGGGCGGTCTCAAACAGAGATCAGAGATAAGCTCAGGGTTTTTTCTTTTTTTGTAGAGACAGAGTCTCACTTTATCGCCCTTAGTAGAGTGCCATGGCATCACATAGCTCACAGCAACCTCCAACTCCTGGGCTTAGGCGATTCTCTTGCCTCAGCCTCCCGAGTAGCTGGGACTACAGGTGCCCACCACAATGCCCGGCTATTTTTCTGTTTTGCAGTTTGGCCGAGGCCAGGTTTGAACCCGCCACCCTTGGTATATGGGGCCGGCGCCCTACTCACTGAGCCACAGGTGCTGCCCTGTTTTTTTTTTTTTTTTTAAGACAAAAGTAAGTATAGCGTGTATTTTCTGATGGGAAGAATCTAGAAAAGGAAAAGGTGATGATACAGGAGAGAGAAGAGACAGTTGCTGGAGCATTGCTGGTGAAGAGGAGGAGGAGTCCAGTGCTCAGTCGGAGGGACAGTCCTGATGGCATCAGAGACACCCTCCGTAGTGACAGGTGAAAGTGGATTACACGGATACAAATGCAAGAAGAATGTTACATGTAACAGGGAGAGCTTGGGACACACTTATTTTTTCTTTGAGACAGAGTCTCACTCTTGGTTCGGGTGGAGTGCCACGGTTGTCATTGCTCACGGCAACCTCAAGCTCCCAAAGTGCTAGGATTACAGGTGTGAGCCATCACAGCCAGTGAGGCCTATAATTCTTGCAGAGTCCAATACTGTAGTTTTAAAAAAATAAAAATTTCGGGTGGCGCCTGTGACCCAAAGGAGTAGGGCGCCAGCCCCATGTACCAGAGGTGGCGGATTCAAACCCAGCCCCAGTCAAAAACTGCGAAAAAAATAAAAATAAAAATAAAAATTTCAATGTTTATTTTTCTTTAAAACAAAGGAGATGAAAACCAGAATGTTAAAAGCAAGACCGAGATTCTATTTTCTCTAACCTGTTCTTCACCTATTAAATCAGCTGGTTATATAGACACCAGATTATTTTGCCACAGTTTAGGTAAGCTAGACAAGAATAAAATTTCAGCTCCAGTTACTCTCATCCACCCCCACCTATAATGAGCTGCTAAACGGGTGGCAACTGCCTCTTTTATTTATCTTTTTTTAGGGTATTTCATACCAAGCTATGGCCAAGAGACCTGAGGGAATCTTTATTAGCTTAGATGACTTTGTTCTTAGTGTCCTGATGATGCATTTATTTAAAGCAGTGGTTCTCAACCTTCCTCATGCTGCGACCCTTTAATACAGTTCCTCATGTTGTGGTGACTCCCAAACATAAAATTATTTTCATTGCTACTTCATAACTGTAATTTTGCTACTGTTATGAATCGTAATGTAAATATCTGATATACAGGAGACCCCCCAAAGGAGTCGAGACCCACAGGTTGAGAACCGCTGTTTAAAGGGAGTCATATTTAGTTTGACACCTATGTTTTCTTTTAAGGAATAGGAAATTGGTCATAAAAATGCATCTGGAATCTTCTGTCTCTGGTGGTTTTTCTTTTTTTTGTCTCTGGTGGTCTTACCATATCATTCTGTAACTCATTGGGACTCCTTAGAAATTCAAATGTTTTGAATAGAGTGTCTTAAAGAGGTGTTTTCTTTGTGATCTGATTTGGGTGTTTACAGAAAGTAAAGTTTAGTTTGAAGGCAGGCAGTACTCTTGTCCTAAGACATTTACAATTTTTGAATATTCACTTCTACTAATTTAAAAGACTTAGAGGAAAACAGCTATACCTACTCTTTATTGTGTTAATTAATTTACATACCAACCGGAATTGTTTACACAGGAGATTTTGACTGTGCTATTGTTTGCCTAAGGAAAAAAACATAGTAACAATCTTGTCATGCTATATTTACAGTCTGCAAGCAATATATATTTAGGGAATCTTGCTAAAATACTGCATGACAGGAAATTTTAATAAGCATGTTTAAATGAATTTTGAGAAACCAGACAGAAAGGAAATATGCCTCTCTGGTTCTGAAACATTTATCTCCCTGGGTAGAAAAGGGTAGGGGTAAGCGTTTGAATGATGGATAGTTCAGGGGGGAAAATGCACATTAATCTGTGGTATAATGCGTTCCCTAAATGTCTTAATTGCTTTTAAAGCCATGTAAATAAATAACATTCAAAGGATGTGAATTAATATCCTAAGAAAATTACTTTCCTATTGAAGGGCTCCTGTTTCAAATAATATTTACAAGACACTGCAAATAATATTCAGGCTAGAATTATGAAACCTGCAGTTGGGAAACCCTAGTTTCCCGACTGTTAAGGTAGAAATGTTTTTGTTAATTTTGTTTTTCTAGGAGGCTTATCCTTGCTCTAGGTACTCACCTGTTATTTTACAAAGGAAGGAGATATCTGCTCTCGTAGGGGGAGAGAGAGAGGCTATCGGAGGATCCCAGGGGATCCTAGATTGCTAAATCTTATTGGCAATTACAGTACTTTAAAGCTGGGAATTGAACCTGAAAATTAATTCAGCATGCCCTAGTTTATTTCTGAACAGAACGGTTTATGTCTTATAGAGAGAGGTTGGAAAAAAAGTTTGTTTTAAAAGAACACCAGTTTTCTGAATTAAATGTGTCTAGTCATAACATTTCTTCCTCTCCCTTTAAATAGTTAAAACAGTAATCTATAAGCTAATTATAGACCAGCTCATTTTGGAGGAGTTTTAATTGGCTATCTTTTTTTTGAGGCAGAGTCTCTCTATGTCACCCTTGGTAGAGTGCCTTGGCGTCGCAGCTCACAGCAACCTCAAACTCTTGGGCTCAAGCGATTCTCTTGCCTCAGCCTCCCAAGTAGCTGGGACTACAGGCGCCCACCACAATGCCCGGGTATTTTTTGGTACTTGGCCGGGGCTAGATTCGAACCCGCCAGCTCCAGTGTATGTAGCTGGTGCCCTAGCCACTGAGCTATAGGCACCAAGCCTTAATTGACTATCTTTGATTAATAGAATTGACTATCTTATTCTCCCTATGTTGCCCCTGGGGGTGACCCCCTTTTTACTCCTCCTCAACATATGAAGCTTCTGTGGTTTTTATTTATTTTTATTTATTTATTTTTGAGACAGAGTCTGAAGCTGTCGCCCTGGGTAGAGTGCTGTGGCATCATCATAGCTCACAGCAACCTCCAACTCTTGGGCTCCAGTGATCCCCTTGCTTCAGTTTTTCTGTTTTTAGTAGTGATGGGGTCTCCATCTTACTCAGGTTGATCTCCAACTACTGAGCTCAAGCAATCCACCTGCTTTGGCCTCCCAGAGTGCTAGGATTACAAGTATGAGCCACTGTGCCAGGCCAGTTCTGTAGTATTTTTAAATTTGACCATGATTCATGATGAGAAATACATTTGACATGGTGATCTGGTATGTAAAATGCAGGTAACTACATACATACATACATGAAGCATGAGTTTCACGGAACAAGATTCACACTATGTGTGGAGTGCTATAATATCTTTTTCTTTTTTGAGTCAAAATGTCACTTGCTTACCCTTGGTAGAGTGCCATGGCATCATAGTTCACAGCAACCTCATATTCTTGAGCTCAAGTGATCCTGTTGCCTCCCTACAGGCATCTGCCACAACGCCCGGATATTTTTTTAGAGACACGGTCTCACTCTGGCTAAGGCTGGTCTTGAACTCCTGAGTGCAGGTGATCTTCTGGCCTCAGTCTCCCAGAGTGCTAGCATTAGGGGTGTGAGCTGGGTCCCAGACCTGGTATTTTACTGGTTGAAGGATAGAAAGGCAATTTAAAAGACAAAGAACTATATTTTTTAGAGCAGTTATAGGTTCATGGGGACATTGAGAGGAAGGTACAGAGATTTCCCATAGCCCCTGGGCCCCCACAGCCTTCTGCCTTGTCAACATGCTTATCAGAGGGGCACATTTGCTACAGCTGATGGACCTGTTGGTTCCTTGTTACCCACAGTTTCAGTTATCTGAGGTCAATTGTTTAAAAATATTACATGGAAAATTCCAACAATAAACAATTTGTAAAAATTGTGTGCTGTTCTGAGTATTGTGACGAAATCTTTTCTGCCCCTACCTGGAGGTGAATCCTTCATCGGTCCAGTGTGTGTGTGTACGTGCGCACTGTGCACATTCACCACCTGTCATCACTTAGCAGACTTGGTTATTAGATTGACTGAGTGCTACTGTGCTTGTACTCAGCCAACACTTCCTTTACTCAATATGGCTCCAAAGTGCAGGAATGGTGATGCTGGAAATTTGGATATACCTGGGAGATTCTGTAAGAGCTTCCTTTAAGTGAAAAGGTGAAAGTTCTCAGCATAATAAGGAAAGAGAAAAATCATATGCTGACCTGGGTAAGATCTGTGTTAAGAATGAAACTTTTATCTTTGAAATTGTGAAGAAGGAGAAGGAAATTCCTGATAGTATACAGGGTCCAGCATTTTGCATGATTTTAGGCACACACTGGGGAGGGGCGGGTCTTGGAATGTACATTGTATTGATTTGGATAGCTGTATAATGACATCTGCCATTATAGTGTCATATAGAGTATTCTTTTTTTTTTTTTTCTTTTGAGACAGAGCCTCAAGCTGTTGCCCTGGGTAGAGTGCTGTAGCATCACAGCTCACATCAACCTCCAACTCCTGGGCTTAAGCGATTCTCCTGCTTCCGTCTCCCAAGTAGCTGGCACTACAGGTGCCCACCACAACACCTGGCTATTTTTTGTTGCAGCCGTCAGTTGTTTGGCGGGCCCAGACTGGATTCGAACCTGCCAGCTCAGGTGTATGTGGTTGGCGCTTTGGCCGCTTGAGCCACAGGCACCGAGCCCATATAGAGTGTTCTTACTGCCTTACAAATCCTGTGTCCTGCCTGTTCATTCCTACCCCAAACTTGGTAACCATTCATCTTTTTACTGTCTCCATAGTTTTGCTTGGTAAGGCAGTTTTTGTCACTGCTAGCTTCAGGAGAGGAGGAAATTACAGGCAGGAAAATGTCTCATAGAATAAATAACCTATTAATTAATGAAACAATGCAACTTGGGTAGGACTATCAGATTCTTGCTGGATACATGATAAATCTATTGCTGAAGTGACTTTTATTATAGATGTACTCACTTTATGTGATAGCTGAGTCTTTAGAATGCTCATCTAAATTCATTAATGATAATCCCAGCACTTTGGGAGGCTGAGGTAGGTAGGTGGATTACCTGAGCTCATGGAGTTCAAGACCAGCCTGAGCAAGAACAAGACTCTGTTTAAAAAATAGCTGGGCATTGTGGGGGGGGCTCCTGTAGTCTCAGCTACTTGGGAAACTGAGGCAAGAGAATCACTTGAGCCCAAGAATTTGAGGTTGCTGTGAGCTCTGATCCCTTGGCACTCTACCCAGGACAACTAAGTGAGACTCTGTCTCAAAAATAATTTTTTTTTTTTTTTTTGATACAGAGCCTCAAGCTGTCCCCCTGGATAGAGTGCCATGGCATCCACAGCTCACAGCAACCTCCAATTCCTGGGCTCAAGCGAGTCTCTTGCCTCAGTCTCCCAAGTAGCTGGGACTACAGGTGCCTGCCACAATGCCTGGCCATTTTTTGGTTGCAGCTGTCATTGTTGTTTGATGAGTCCGGGCTGGATTCGAACCCGCCAGCTCAGGTATAAGTGGCTTGCGCTTTAGCCCGTTGAGCTACAGGCGCCAAGCCTCAAAAATAAATTAATGAGAATATATTTATTAAATGTTAGGATGCATTTAACATGTGTAGATGGTCTTGCTTTTAAAGTACAGTTTATGGTTATTAAAATTTTTTCTTTTTAAAAAAATTGCAAACTTCCTAAACTCACAAATCCTTTTGCATTACAGCAAACAATATCAGCATATCTATTCTCCAGACAGAGATTTTTTTATCTGTTTATTTAAGCTTTTCTTTTTTTCTTTCATCTTTCGTTGTCACTGGACTCTAGTGCTATTATGGCTCATCATAGCTCACAGCAACGTCAAACTCCTGGGCTCAAGCAGCTCCTCCTGCCTCAACCTCCCTAGTAGCTGGGGCTACCGGTGGACACCATTACACCTGGGTAATATTTATTTTATTTATTTTATTTTCACATATACATGTGTTAGTTAGGTTTCCACTTTTTGCCTTCACAGAATTTAAAAGGCTTAAAATTTAGTAATAATAACAATGTTTAAGATAAGGACTAGAAACAAAAACCACGTAAAGAATGAACAAGGTTAAATACATTCAGAAAAGAAAACAGACGATCACTACATCGAAATATTAAGCAATATTAATAATAATAATGCAAAGAAAGTAACGTTCATATTGTCAAATAAGAGTATGTCTATTTTTTTATTTTTTTATTTTTTTGAGACAGAGCCTCAAGCTGTCGCCCTGGATAGAGTGCTGTGGCATCACAGCTCACAGCAACCTCCAATTCCTGGGCTCAAGCGAGTCTCCTGCCTCTGCCTCCCAAGTAGCTGGGACTACAGGCGCCCACCACAATAATGCCTGGCCATTTTTTTTTTTTTTTGTTTGCAGCCGTCCTTGTTGTTTGGCGGGCCCAGGCTGGATTTGAACCCGCCAGCTCAGGTGTACGTGGCTGGCGCCTTAGCCCGTTGAGCCACAGGCACCGAGCCTAAGAGTATGTCTATTATAGAATGCTTTGACTCTGAGGCTCAGTATGAAGTCATCAGTTAACTTTTTATTTTTTTCCCAAAGTCTCAAAAAATAGACAACTAATATAAATAAAAGTAAAAGAGAGTTTCAAAAAACAGATCATGCCAAATCTTATAGACAATAGAAAAAGAAGAAATATTTCAAAATCATTCTACTTCATCTGGATACACTTGATATTGAAATTGGAGAAAATATATTGTTATAAAGGGAAATTACAAACATATTTCACTTATAAATGAGGATGCAATATCCTAAACAACATATTGACAAGTTGAATTAAAAGTTAATGTTTAAGTAATATACTTGGTCAAAATTGAATCCAATTTATGTGAGAATTAGTCACCATTCTTTCCTTTTTTTTTTTGTTTTCTTTCCCTCATCCTTTCATTCATCATTTTTTTTAACATGACTTGTGAGTCCCCTT
>CAUYRH010095748.1:0-10188 GCA_963574655.1 Perodicticus potto | reverse complement strand
GCTGGGACTACAGGCACCTGCCACAATGCCTGGCCATTTTTTTGGTTGCAGCCACCATTGTTGTTTGGCGGGCCCAGGCTAGATTCGAACCCGCCAGCTCAGGTGTATGTGGCTGGCGCCTTAGCCCGTTGAGCCACAGGCGCCAAGCCGAGTAATACAAAGTTTTGATCCATCTCCTTCCTTACTGTCCCAGTTTATATGTGTTGTGAGAGGCTGATTCCACCCTTGGTTCTCAGATAGGGCATGCAAATTAATCCTAATCTGTCAGCATAGTCCCACCTCTTGTCAGATTCTTTGATTCAGAAGTGAGCATTGTTTTTGATTGAGTTCCCTGGAAACAGAATCTAAGTTGGAGAGGTGCATGCAGAGGTTTACTGAAGAGTGTTCTCAGGACATACACCTATGGGGAAGTGAAGAAGGCAGGGAAGCTCTGGGAATTGTTGGCAGGCATCTCACGGCAAAGTCAGCTTCGTTGACATTGGTGATCTGCTAAATCAAACCAACCCTGAAGCCTGAATTACCCTGGACTACAGTGAGCTTTTTTTTTTTTTTTTTCAATTTTTGGCTGGGGCCGGGTTTGAACCCACCACCTCCGGTATATGGGGCTGGCACCCTATTCCTTTGAGCCACAGGCACCACCCCAGTGTGAACTTTATTGTTAGGTCAGTCTCTGTTTGTATTTTAGTTACTTACAAGTGAACCCATTTTTTTTTTTTTTTTTTTTTTTGCAGAGATAGGGTCTAACTTTACCGCCCTGGGTAGAGTGCTGTGGCATCACACAGCTCACAGCAACCTCCAACTCCTGGGCTTAGGCGATTCTCTTGCCTCAGCCTCCCAAGTAGCTGGGACTACAGGCGCCCACCACAATGCCCGGCTATTTTTTGTTGTTGCAATTTGGCCAGGGCGGGGTTCGAACCCTCCACCATGGGGCTGGTGCCCTACCCACTGAGCCACAGGCACTGCCCAGGTGAACACATTTTAACTGGTGCAATCTACCATGCATTCCCTGGCAGTAACCTGCTAAGTCGTAGCTGCCCCCCTTTCAGATGGGTCACTTGCTTTCCAATTCACTACAGCCCACCTGGTTTTAGTAGGAGAGAGCAAAATCATCAATGTCTAGTAGTAAGAAGTCAGTAAATAATGTCTAAAATGGAAAAATCAAGAAATAACAACAGAAACATGTTTATAAATACCGAGGCAAACATGAGAACAGTTAAAATAGTTTTGGGGGGAGTTGAAAAAAAAGTCTCCTGTAAGAGGGTCTTTACCTAACAAATGCAATCAGTGTAACCTGGTTTCTTGTACCCTCAATGAATCCCCAAGAATAAAGTAAAAAAAAAAAAAGTTTCCAGTAGTTGCTTCTGGAGAGTTCTATCAGGGTGAGTTGGGACAAAGGACTGCAACTGGTTTTTGTTGTTAAGCCCTAAAGTGCTCTTTCCTTTGAAATCTGTCTCCCTGTTGAGAGTGCCTGCTCTGGGCTGTTCCGGCTCTGTGAGTCCCCTGTCTAGGGGACTAGTTCTCCTGCCTTTCTGGGGCCTTTCTTCTGGTAGGGGGATTTCCAAAGTGCCAGCTGAATAATCTTCTTAAACTACCTTTTCTCTCTTGAGGAACTCCTTCGTTCTCCCAGTTCCTTTTCCTCCCTGGATCTCTCTTCTAATCCTTCAGATCCCTGTTTCTTCTACAAGATTACCCTGGAGCTCTCTGCCCTATGGCTATCTTGCACCAGGAGATCCCCATGGTCCCTCCCATCTCTAACATGCTATGAAGTCTGAAAATTATGAAAACATCGGGCGGCGCCTGTGGCTCATCGAGTAGGGTGCCAGTCCCATATAACAAAGGTGGTGGGTTCAAACCTTGCTTCAGCCGAACTGCAAAACAGAAAAATAGTTGGGCGTTGTGGTGGGCGCCTGTTGTCCCAGCTACTCAGGAGGCTGAGGCAAGAGAATTGCCTAAGCCCAGGAGTTGGAGGTTGCTGTGAGCTGTGTGACGCCACGGCACTCTACCGAGGGCGATAAAGTGAAACTCTGTCTCTACAAAAAAAAAAAGATTATGGCAACATCTTCCTAAAAATCACTTAACAAGTGATAAAAATGAATCTCTTTCATCTACTTTTCTTTCTTTTTTTTTTTTTTTGAGAGAGAGCCTCAAGCTGTCACCCTGGATAGAGTGCTGTGGCATCACAGCTCACAGCAACCTCCAGCTCTTGGGCTTAGGCAATTCTCTTGCCTCGGCCTCCCGAGTAGCTGGGACTACAGCCAGCCACAGCGCCTGTCTATTTTTTATTGCAGTTTGGCCAGGGCTGGGTTTGAACCTGCCACTCTTGGTATATGGGGCCCACACCTTACTCACTGAGCCACAGGCGCTGTCTTTGTGTTTGTTTTGTTTTGTTTTGTTTTTTGAAGCAGAATCTCACTTCGTTGTCTCAGTTTAGAGTGAAGTGGTATCAACCTCACTCATAGCAAACTCAAATTCCTGGGTTCAAGTAATATTCCTGCCTCAGCCTCCTGAGTAGCTGGAACTACAAGCACCTGCCACAATGCCCATCTAATTTTTCTACTTTTAGTAGAAATGAGGTCTTGCGCTTGTTCAGGCTGGTCTTGAACCCCTGAGCTCAAGCAATCCGCCCGCCTCAGCTTCCCAGACTGCTAGGATTACAGGCATGAGCCACCTTGCCCAGCCAAAAGAAGTGTTTTAAAGGACCTGGAATGTCAGAGGAATAAGGAAAAATATTTCATTATTTTAAGAATTGTAGTCAAGGCTCGGCGCCTGTGGCTCAATGGGCTAAGGCGCCAGCCAACGTACACTGAGCTGGCGGGTTCGAATCCAGCCCGGGCCTGCCAAACAACAATGGTGGTTGCAACCAAAAAAAATGGTCAGGCGTTGTGGCGGGCGCCTGTAGTCCCAGAAACTTGGGAGGCAGAGGCAGGAGACTCGCTTGAGCCCAGGAATTGGAGGTTGCTGTGAGCTGTGATGGCACGGCACTCTATCTAGGGTGACGGCTTGAGGCTCTGTCTCAAAAAAAAAAAAAAAAAAGAATTGTAGTAGACACTGTATTAAGAGATTATAAAATACAAGATATGGGACATGATGCAGCATTGAATTTTTGTTTAGAGCATGAAAAGTGCTTTAAAACTGATTTTCAAATAAAGATTACTTCACATAAAAAAAAATTGTAGCTGTTGAGATAAATGGCAAAGATGAGAACATCTGTGTGCTTGCTTCAAACACTACACATAGCAGAAGGAGAACTTCCGGGGTTAGAAAACCCTCAAGAAGCTTCTATTCTAGATGGCAAGAATCTCCCACGTTACAATGTATGGTCTTTACTTTTTATATGTGTGGTAAAATTCACGTAAAAACTGGGCAACACAGTGAAAAAAAAATGCTACAAAAAAATAAATAAATAAAAATAAAAAATTATCCAGGCCAATGGTTGTAATCCTAGCTACTCAGCAGGCTGAGGTGGGAGGATCACTTAAGCCCAGGAGTTCAAGGCTGCAGTGAGCTATGATGGTGCCACTGCCTTCCAACCTGGGCCAAAGAAGAAGACCCTGTGTCTAAGAAAAAAGTTCACATTAACAGTCACCATTTTAAGTTACACAATTCAATGGCATTTAGTACTCTCACAATGCTGTGCAAATGCCACTGCTGCCCAGTTCTAGAACATTTTCTTTTTTCTTTCTTCCTTTTTTTTTTTTTTTGAGACAGGGTCTCAAGCTGTTGCCCTGGGTAGAGTGCCGTGGCGTCACAGCTCACAGCAACCTCCAACCCTTGGGCTTAAGCGATTCCCTTGCCTCAGCCTCCCAAGTAGTTGGGACCACAGGCTCCCGTAACAACGCCTGGCTATTTTTTGGTTGTAGTCGGCCCTGGCTGGAATCGAACCCACCAGCTCCGGTGTATGTGGCTGGTGCCCTAGTCACTAAGCTACAGGTGCCAAGCCATTCTAGAACATTTCATCACCACACAAGGAAACCTATACTCTTTAGGCCAGTGGTTCTCAACCTTCCTAATGCCACGATGTATTTTAATTGTTACAAAGGGGTGGCAATCCACAGGTTGAGAACTGCTCTTTAGGCAGTCAATTCTCATTCTGGCTTCCCCCTAGATGAAGAGATGAAATGTGCTGAGTTTTCACTCTTTATCTGGTTTTCCTTATTTCTTTTTTTTTCTTTTAGAGACAGGGTCACTCAGTCTGTTGCCCAGTCTTAAGTGCAATGATGTGATCATAGCACACTGTAACCTTGAACTCCTGGGCTCAAGCAAGCTTCCTGTTTCAGCTTCTTGCAGGAGGAGCTACAACTTCAGACATACACCACCCATATGCCATCATGCTTGGATATTTTTTTTTATTTTTAATTTTTTTTTGGAGGCCTGATTGAATCTTTTTTGGGGGGATTTTTAATATTTTTTTAGAGACAAGTTCTCAATATGTTGTCCAGGCTAGTCTCAAACTCTTGAACAATCCTCCTGCTCTGGCCTTCTAAAGTGTTAGGATTACAGATGTGAGCCACCATGCTCAGCCTTCTTTTCTTCTCTAGAGATTTGCCTATTCTGGACATTTCATATAAATGTAATTACACGATATGTAGTCATTCGACAATGTGAAAAAGTAATATAACGTCTTATTATGAAAATAATCTTGATATTATGGACCTAATGAAAGTGTGTCAAGATCTCTGAGAGGTGTTCAGAACCACTGGTCTAGGTCATCCAAGTCATGTGGTTCCAGTTCTCCATTACAGTTTCTACTCCAGCACAAGATGAATATCAAGGCCCTGTGTCCCACATGAGGCCTCCAGTCTCAGCTCTCATCTCTGGTGAGATTCTGTCAGCCAGAGCTACAAAGCTGAGATTAGTTCTACAGCAATGCACTCGCAAACACCAATGGAGACTCATTTTTATTTGTAGTAAATCTGAATGTATTTAAAAAAAACAAAAAAGCAAAAAAACCCCTCTATCATGAATTTACTCCATATAAAATTCTGATCACTGCCTGCCATTATCATTACATTTTTATATTTCTAATAGTTCCCTTTTACCTGTGATGAGAGGCTTCATGTACTTTTGAATGTAAAGCAGCAGCCCATGCCATAAATTGCTAACCCCTTTCTCCTCTAATGATCACAGCTTATTTTATTCTTCAAGTGTTCTTCCCAGAGTAATTAACACACTTATTATACAGCATATTCAAATGTTAATGTGCACACTGTACTGATGCTATTGTGAGACTCATTTTGCTCAGGAGCTAAAATTATGTTGCCATTCTGCTTGGTGCTAGGGGTTCTGCGCTTGAAACCTGTTTTCCACATGCAAAGAGCCAAGGTTATTTAATTAGAATGCTGAGCCAGAATGAGAAGAGTCTGACACTTAATATAGAACCTGTAAGCTAAACGGGGTCAGCTGGCACAGGGCCTACGCACTCTGAATTAGCCATCTCCACTGTGGAGACAATCGATATTTGTGCAGACTGGCTTTGGGGCATGTTTGACACGGTTCCTCCGGGGTCTCCACTAAGCTCTGCCTTGGCAGGTTAGACCACCAGAAATCTGAGAACTAGAAACATTTTCCGTAGACTGAGCCGAAATGTGCTGGAGTTTTCACTTATTTATTTTTGCTCTGCCCTCTAGAGCCCTTTGTGACTGCCTTTCAGAGACTAGGGACAAGGACTCTGTCCCCATGGTCTGCTTTTCTAAGGTTCACTTCTCTTAGGTCCTTGTATGGAAGGTTACCAGTCCTTTCCCCATTGTGGTCAATTCCCTCGCTTTGTCACTGCTTTTTTTTTTGTAGAGACAGAGTCTCAGAGTGCCATGGTGTCACACTGCTCACAGCAACCTCCAACTCCTGGGCTTAGGCAATTCTCTTGCCTCAGTCTCCCTAGTGGCTGGCTGGTGCCTACCACAACACCCAGCTATTTTTTGGTTTCAGTTTGGCCAGGACCGGGTTTGAACCTGCCACCCTCGGTATATCGGGCTGGCGCCCTACCAACTGGGCCACAGGCGCAGCCTGGTGCTTTTTTTTTTTTTCTAAAGAGAACCTCTTGGAGCCTGTAACACTGATCTAGATGTGGTCGAATCAGTGCGGAGGTGAGCAGACCTATGACCCTCTCTGTGGATGCTACTCCATTGCTGCACACCAAGAGTATATTCATGGTTTTGTTATCTACCCCTAACTCACAGTCAGCCCAAACCACCAAGTCTTCTAAACCATACATTGCTACCTAGGCAGTTTGCCATTTAGACCCAAATACAGGATCAAAACTTTGTCATTATTACATAGAATACATGTCAATCTGGCCCAGTGCTTTGGCTAGTCCAGAAACTTCTTGTTTCTTTTCTTTTTTTTTTTTTGAGACAGAGCCTCACTCTGTCACACTGGGTAGAGTGCCGTGGCATCACAGCTCACAGCAACCTCCAACTCCTGGGCTCAAGCAATTCTCCTGCCTCCACCTCCCAGGTAGCTGGGACTACAGATGCCCGCCACAATGCCCGGCTATTTTTTGGTTGTAGCCGTCATCGTTGTTTGGCGGACCGGGCTGGATTTGAACCCACCAGCTCAGGTGTACGTGGCTGGCGCGTTAGCTGCTTGAGCCACAGGCGCAGAGCCAGCTTCTTGTTTCTTGAATCCTGAAGCTGTTGTTTTCATCCACAAATGGTCATTGATCTATTAATTATTTCTGTTTTGCTGTTTTTATATAAACCAAAATTTAAAATGCCTGACAGAAAAATCCCTCAGAGTATGGAGCCCTTTATCTACTACCAAAGACCTCAAATTTCAGCATTCGTGCAACTAGTCTCTCTCTCTCTCTCTCTCTCACACACACACACACCCCCCACCATCACCACCACAACTGCTCCATCCTCTAACTTCAGTTCTCCGGGAAGGAAAACATCAAAGAATTTCCAGGTTACTAGCTGGTTGGCTAAGTTCGCCAGGAAAAGAAGGGAAGGAGTGAATAAGGGGTCTTGAGAAGGGCCCAAAGTGGCAGGACAGGTTCTGTGAAGCTGCTTTATCTAGGCCCACACACCAGCACAGGCTAGGGAGGTAGGCTGAGTGAAACCCTGACAGCCCAGGGTTCTGCTGTGATGACAGAAAGGAAATCAATACCCAGGCAAACAGAGCCAATGTTGGAAGCTGGAAAGGAGCCAGTTAATATGTCAAAGTGGAGGGACAAGGCCAGAAGAGAAGAGATACGCAAGGGTCCCCAGGGGAATGAAGCAAGGCAAGATCCTGTGAAATAGACTCTGGGGATTCTAAGTGGCTCCAGAGCTGCCCTGTCCAATATGGTAGCCACTGGCTACATGTGGCTATTCATGTTTAAAAGAAAGAAAAATGAAATTTTAAAAATTCAGTCCGATGATCACATTAGCTACATTTCAAGAGCTTCGTTAACCATGTGTGACTAGTGGCTACAGAACTGGACAACACAGACCATTCTATCATTGCAGAAAATTCTGTTGCACAGTGCTGTTCTAGAGCATTCCAGGCATACTTCTAGTAATGGACCAATCATGTGGGTTATCATTGTATTGTGCTTATTTTTCCTTTGCTTCCCTTGAAGACCCAGCTCAAATACCAGTTCTTCCAGGAATCTGTTCCTATGCTTGGTGTGTACTTGTATGCTATAGGCAGCAGAGCCTTCCAAATTATGCACTCTTTTTTTTTTGAGACAGAGCCTCAAGCTGTCACCCTGGGTAGAGTGCCTGGCATCGCAGCTCACAGCAACCTCCAACTCCTGGGCTCAAGCGATTCTCCTGCCTCCCCATCCCAAGTAGCTGGGACTATAGGCACCTGCCACAAAACCTGGCTATTTTTCCTTTTTGGTTACAGCCCTCATTGTTGTTTGGCGGGCCTGGGCTGGATTTGAACCTGCCAGCCCAGCTCAGGTGTATGTGGCTGGTGCCTTAGCTGCTTGAGCCACAGGCGCCAAGCCCAAGTTATGCAGTGTATATGGTAATACATGGACCTAGGTAGGACTTGATATGGAGATTCTGGCACAGCTATTGGTCAGTCTATAACCTTCCTCGTCCCTGGAAGGCTTCTTCCTTAACAAAGCCATTACTTTTTTTTTTTTTTTTTGAGACAGAGCCTTAAGCTGTCCCCCTGGATAGAGTGCTGTAGCATCACAGCTCACAGCAACCTCCAACTCCTAGGCTCAAGCGAGTCTCTTGCCTCTACCTCCCAAGTAGCTGGGATTACAGGCGCCCGCCACAATGCCTGGCCATTTTTTTTTTTGGTTGCAGCCATCATTGTTGTTTGGTGGGCCTGGGCTGGATTCGAACCTGCCAGCTCAGGTGTACATGGCTGGCGCCTTAGCCCGTTGAGCCACAGGCGCTGAGCCTAAAGCCATTACTTTTGACTTATCATCCCAAACACTACACGGGCCATCTTGGCCGGGCAGTCAAGAAGGTGAAGTCAAGGTCTGATTTTCTGGAGGCGAGATATCTTGTCATCTTACCTGTGGGATCTCACTAAATTTTCAGTCTGCCTTCTTTCTCTTTTAATTTCCTGTCCAGAAGCTCTCGGAATTTTTAATAAGATCTATCAATTCTACCTTCTACATCTCTCTATGATCTGTCTTTTCCTTCAATAGATCATTTCTCATCTCCCTCCTTTTCCACCCAGCCCCCATACGTGCCCATGACATCTTCCTCTCTACAACCCTTCAGTGGTCTCCATGACATCATAAAGGCCAGGCTCCTCGGACACCACTGCCTCGCCTATTACAGGTCTTTCGCTCCCCGATGTGTAGCAGCAGACGCTCCAGCCTCACCATTACTGTGCTCAGAACCAAGACGTCTCTGTGCCTTTGTCTGTGCAGCTTCCTCCGTCTGAAATGTCCCCCCCACCCCTTATTGCCTGGTGAATTTCTATACCCCTGTTAAGATCCAGTTTAGAACCTATCTCTTCTGAGACGCCTCCCCTGAGCCTGAGCCCTCAGACAAATTCAAGCAACCCATCAGCTGTGCCCACACACTTCAGGCTTTGGTCATAACCCATACTGAGTATGACACTCATGAGTCTGTTTCTCCCACTAAACTGTGAGTTCTCAAGGTCAGGCAGCACATCTGACTCATCTCTTACAGCCAGTGGCAAGCACAGGACCTGACTCATAATAAACACTAAATGCCCGATAGGCTGCACAACAATCTGTGCCATTATCCAGTTCTCCTGCGATTCAGGATGAAGACTCTGAGAATCCTCTGTGTGGCTTGTCACCATGTTCCTTAGCGTTCACCCACGCTGAGAGAGGCCTATGGACAAGTGGTCTGGTAGTCGAGGAGGTGGGGGAAAGTGAAAAGCCTGCAGCTGTTCTCATTGAAAGCTTTTCTGTCTGCTGGCTGTCACCCTGGCAGACGGTGTGGCCACATAAGCCCTTTCCTTGTTTCTCATGAAAAAACACAGGACCCCTTGAGACTGCTCTTGTAGGGACCCATCTGTGACTAACTCTATGGGAAGAATTATGGGCAAGGGAAGCATTCCTTCGTAGAATGGGGGGGCATGAAACATTGCTACTCTTTTTTTAATTTATTTTTTATTCTTTTTGAGACAGAGCCTCAAGCTGTCACCTGGATAGAGTGCTGTGGCATCACAGCTCACAGCAACCTCTAATTCCTAGGCTCAAGCGAATCTCCTGCCTCCACCTCCCAAGTAGCTGGGACCACAGGCACCCACCACAACACCTGGCCATTTTTGGTCGCAGCCGTCATTGTTGTTTGGCGGGCCCAGGCTGGATTCGAACCCACCAGCTTAGGTGTACGTGGCTGGCACCTTAGCCTGTTGAGCCACAGGCGCCGAGCCAACATTGCTACTCTTACATAGCAAGTGGGATGTCCCTGGCTATGGAATGCGAGAGCTAATAACACTTTTATATAGTATTTAAAAAAAAATTTTTTTTTTTTTTTGAGACAGAGCGTCAAGCTGTCACCCTGGATAGAGTGCTGTGCCATCACAGCTCACAGCAACCTCCAATTCCTGGGCTCAAGCGAGTCTCTTGCCTCCGCCTCCCAAGTAGCTGGGACTACAGGCGCCCGCCACAACGCCCGGCTGTTTTTTGGTTGCAGCTGTCATTGTTGTTTGCCGGGCCCGGGCTGGATTCGAACCCGCCAACTCAGGTGTACGTGACTGGCGCCTTAGCCCGTTGAGCCACAGGCACGAAGCCTAGTATTTAAAAATTTACTGTACCTTCAT
>CAUYRH010095747.1:0-16204 GCA_963574655.1 Perodicticus potto | reverse complement strand
TACAGCAAACCCACAGCCAATATAGTATTGAATGGAGTTAAATTGAAATCATTTCCACTTAGATCAGGAACCAGGCAAGGTTGCCCATTATCTCCCCTGCTCTTCAAGATTGTAATGGACGTTTTAGCCATTGCAATTAGGGAAGAAAAGGCAATCAAGGTATCCACAAAGGGTCAGAAGAGATCAAACTTTCACTCTTGCCAGATGATATGATTGTATATCTGGAAAATACCAGGGATTCTACTAGAAAACTTTTAGAAGTGATTAAGGAATACAGTAATGTCTCAGGCTACAAAATCAACATCCAATAATCTGTATCCTTTATATATACTAACAATAGCCAAGCTGAGAAAACAGTGAAGGACTCTATTTCTTTCACAGTAGTACCAAAGAAGATGAAATATTTGGGAGTTTACCTAACAAAGGATGTGAAAGATCTCTATAAACAGAACTATGAAACTTTAAGAAAATAAATAGCTGAAAATGTTAACAAATGGAAAAACATACCATACTCATGGCTGGGAAGTATCAATAATGTTAAAATGACTATACTACCCAAAGCTATATATTATTTTAATGCAATTCCTATTAAAGATCCATTGTCATATTTTAAAGATCTTGAAAAAATAATATTTCATTTTATATGGAATCAGAAAAAAACTTGAATAGCCAAGACATTACTCAGAAATAAAAACAAAGCAGGAGGAATCACGCTACCAGACTTGAGACTGTACTATAAATCGATAGTGATCAAAACAGCATAGTACTGGCACAAAAACAGAGAGGTAGATGTTTGGAACAGAATAGAGAACTAAGAGATGAATCCAGCTACTTACCGTTACTTGATCTTTGGCAAGCCAACTAAAAACATTCAGTGGGGAAAAGACTCTCTAGTTAACAAATGGTGCTGGGTGAACTGGCTAGCGACCTGTAAAAGGCTGAAACTGGACCCACACCTCTCACCATTAACCAAGATAGACTCTCACTGGATTAAAGACTTAAACTTAAGACATGAAACTATAAAAATTCTAGAAGAAAGTGCAGGGAAAACTCTTGAAGGAATCGGCTTTGATGAATAGTTTATGAGGAGGACTCCCCAGGCAATTGAAGCTGTAAAAGATACACTACTCAGACCTGATCAAACTAAAAAACTTCTGTACAGCCAAGAACATAGTAAGTTTAATAAGGAGACAGCCCTCAGGATGGGAGAAAATATTTGCAGGTTATACCTCTGACAAGGGTTTAATAACCAGAATCCACAGAGAACTCAAATGTATTAGCAAGAAAAGAACAAGTGATCCCATCTCAGGATGGGCAAAGGACTTGAAGAAAAACTTCTCTAAAGAAGATAGGTTCACAGCCTACAGACACATGAAAAAATGCTCACCAGCCTTAATCATCAGAGAAATGCAAATCAACAC
This sequence comes from Perodicticus potto, assembly GCA_963574655.1. NCBI lineage: Eukaryota > Metazoa > Chordata > Mammalia > Primates > Lorisidae > Perodicticus > Perodicticus potto. The sequence goes on along the minus strand of CAUYRH010095747.1, from coordinate 14,783 downwards.
TACTTTGAGATATCACCTAACTCCAGTAAGATTAGCCTACATCACAAAATCCCAAAACCAGAGATATTGATGTGGGTGTGGAGAAAAGGGAACACTTCTACACTGCTCGTGGGAATGCACACTAATATGTTCCTTTTGGAAGGATGTTTGGAGAATTCTTAGAGATATAAAAATTGACCTGCCATTCGATCCTATAATTCCTTTACTAGGTATATACCCAGAAGTCCAAAAATCACATTATAACAAAGACATCTTTACCAGAATGTTCATTGCCACCCAATTCATAATTGCTGAGTCATGGAAGAAACCCAAGTGCCCATCAATCCACAAATGGATTAATAAATTGTGGTACATGTATATCATAAAATATTACTCAGTCTTAAAGAAAAATAGAGACTTTACCTCTTTCATGTTTACTGGGATGGGCTGGAACATGTTCTTCTTAGCAAAGTATCTCAAGAATGGAAGAAAAACTATCCAATTTACTCAGCCCTACTATGAAGTGAATTTATAGCTTTCATTTGAAGGGTATAACCCAACTATAGCACAATAATATGGGTAAAGTGGCAAGGGAGGGGAGGGCTGGGGTGAGGTTGGGTTGGAGGGAGGGTAATTGGTGGGGCTACACCTACGGTGCATTTTAGAAGGCTACAAGCAAAACTTACTAAATGCAGAATACAAATGTCTTCATATAATAACTGAGAAAATGCCAGGAAGGCTATGTTAATCAGTGTAATGAAAATAGTTCAGATTGTATATGAAACCAGCACATTGCACCCCTTGATTGCACTATTGTACACAGCTATGATTTAATAATAAAGACAATTTAAAAAATCTGAAGTGTACTTCCTTATCCTTCCTTATTTTGGTTGTTTTAAAGCCTATTGTATCTGCAAATAGGATTGCAACACCTGCTTTTTTCTGCTTTCCATTTGCCTGGAGTATAAATGACCATCCCTTCACCTTGAGTGTATATTTATCTTTTAAGGTAAGACGAGATTCTGTATGCAGCTGATATCTGGCCTGAGTATCCAGTCAGCCAACCTGAGCCTCTTTAGAGGACAATTTAACCCATTCACATTAATTGAGAATATTGATAGTCTGGTAGAGATTTTGAATCCTTTCTTGACTGTAGAAGTTGACATTTGATCAAAAGTTTTTGAGTGTGTTTACTTTTGTGGCAGAGGATTACACTGGTCATTATGGAAGCTAGGTCTGAGAATATCCTGGTGAGCTGGTTTAGTTATGGCAAATTTCTTCAACATGTGGATGTCATTAAAGTATTTAATTTCTCCATCATAAATGAAACTCAGTTTAGCTGGATACAGAATCCTGGGTTGAAAGTTCTTTTGTTTTAGGAGATTAGACGTCAATGACCACCCTTTTCTAACTGTAAAGGATTCAGCAGAGAGATCTTCAGTTATTCTAATATTCTTCTTTTTTTAGGTAATGGTGTTCTTATGTCTGACAGCTTCCAGAATTTTCTCCTTCATATTAACTTTAGTGAAATTCATTATGATGTGTCTAGGGCATGTCTTATTTGAGTTGAGTCATGCTGGAGTTCTGAAACTGTCTGCTATCTGAATTTCAGAATCTCTTGGCATGTCTGGAAAGTTCTCTTTCATAATCTCATGAAGAAGAGATTCTGTGTCTTGTGAAGTCGCTTCATTGTTTTCAGGGATCCCTATGAGGTGAATATTGATGTTCTTTGAATTATCCCAGAGCTCTCTGAGAGAGTGATATGTTTTTGCCTTCCATTTCTTTTCTTCTTTGGAGGTTTGGGAGCATTTGTCTTCAATGTCAGAAATCCTTTATTCTGCTTGTTTCATTCTGTTACTGAGGGATTCTACTGTATTTCTCAGATCTTTGATGGGCTGAAACTTCTTGTCTCAATGTGTCAAAATTTTGTCTTTGAATTAGTTGAATTCTTGAGACATCTTTTGGGTCATCTTTTGGATTACTGCTTGAAGTTCTAATTCCATATTTTCCTCCATTCCAATGATCTTGTTTGCTATCCAGATTCTGAATTCGATTTCTGACATCTCAGCCATTTGCCTATGCAAGGGATCTTGTGCTGTGTCTGCCTTGTCATTCCTTGGAGGAGTTAATCTACTTTGATTATTCATATTGCCAGAGTTTTTCTGTTGATTCCACCCCATGATTGTTTTTAACCATTGCCTCTGGCTGTCCTCAGAGTTAGGAAGGTGTCTCTCCAAGATTAGACCTCAGTGGGGTCACTCTATTGTTGCTGGAACTTTGTAGGGAGTGACCCTGTGCACCTCCTCTGGGACTGCCCCAGACAAGGAGTTCTAGCTATGGGAGCATCTCCAGAGTGTGGCACCTCAGGATCTAGGAACAGGGCGGGAGATGGTGCACATGGTTCTGGGAGTGCCAGGCACCCAGTGACTTTGCAGAGAGCCCATAGCTCCAACAGTCTATGGCCAGGCTGAGGCCTCCTTGCAGAGGCAGGGAGGGCTCCGGAGGGAGAGCCCTCGTCCTGCAGCTCCTGGAGTCCCTGATCAGGGGCAGGTGTGCTGAGGCCTGGCAGGAATGGTTACCAGGGGTATCCTGGCTGGCAGCAGGCCTGCAGAGTTCCTGCAGGTGCCAGGTGCAGGTGTGCACAGTTACTGGGGGAGTCCCTGGCTGGGGGCGGTTCTGTGGCGGCCTTGCTGGTGCCAGATGCTGGCCTGTACTGTTGCCAGCAGAGTCCCTGGCAGAAGGCAGGCCTCCAGAGGCCCGTCAAGCATGGGGTGCAGAGCCGTACAGTCTCCGGGGGAGTTCTTGGCCGGGGGCAGGCCTGTAGAGTCCTGGTGATCACCAGCAGAGTCCCTGGCAGAAGATGGCCCTGAGGAGGCCCGGCTAGCATGGCGTGCAGGGCCACACAGTCACCAGGGCAGTTCTTGGCTGAGGCAGGCCTGCAGAGTCCTGATGGTCACCAGCAGAGTCCCTGGCAGAAGACAGAACTGCGGAGGCCCAGCTAGCACAGGGAACAGGGCCACGTGGTCACCAGGGGACTTCCTGGCTGGGGGTGGGCTTGCAGAGGCCTGGTGGTTGCCAGCGAGGTCTCTGGCAGAAGGCAGACCTGTAGAGGCCTGGCTAGCACAGGGCACAAGGCTGTACTGTCCCTGGGGGAGTTCCTGGCTGAGGGCGGACCTGCAGAGGCCTGGCAGTTGCTGGTAGATTCCCTGACTGGAGGGAAGGAGGCTCTCCGTGGCCCCCCAGAATCTTTTGCCAGTGGGGCACTTGTTCTGGCTGGCAGAGTGAGGGGGGCACTGTTCAAGACCCTCCTCCCTTAGTCTCAGTGGGGGTTAGGCTTCTCATTCGTCAGGTAAGGGGGGAAGGGTGTATTATAAGTTCAGAATGGTGGGGAAAACTTTAGTTCAAATAGAGTGTTCAGAGTCACATCATGGTTGCTCTTGGGAAAGCAGACCCCACTTCCCACAGCACTCTTCTATGGAGTGATACAAAAGGTCCACAGTTCACTGCTTGTCTGTAGAAAACCCGCAGGAACAAACAAAGAGAAAAAAGAAAGGGAACAGAAAAGCAAAATCCCACAGTTTTCTTGGGGAAGGGGATGGAAACTTTTCCTTTCGGATAAATTTTGTACCTGAAGCTTGCTTTCTTGGAGTCGCAGCTTACCTCAGCAAAGACGACCTGCAGTTATCACTTCCCTCTCTCAGCTGGATTCCCAGTCTTCAGCTTAATTTTACAGTTTCTGGAGGTTATTTTTCCTTTTGTACAGGAGCCTCTTTGAGAACCTGCTTCCAGTTGGCCATGTTGTTTCGCCCCCCAAACATGACAAATTTAAACATGACAATTTAGATACCAACTACAATTCATTCTTTACCACAGGTAAAGCATATATTCCGATGTCAAAAGAGTGTATGTGAGGTGTGTGGGTATGTTAGAGACTATACTCAACACCTGAAAGACTTGAAGCAGTAATCATCTAAATTTGACAAGGTGTTGTTAATATCTCAGATAAGAGATGTCCAAAGTAAGTGTCTCTGTGACACAGGGGTAAGATGTGCAGCAACATCAAATTCAGAAATACTGTCTACTGCTATCTCCATCATGTTGCTTTCATGTCAGAATTGCTTCATTGTCAAAAAATTCCTATTATAATTTCCAGCATCACTTTCACAACCCCAAACAGTGCAAGCTGGGAAGTAGAAGGGTAGAATTGCCCAGTTTTATCTTCCTCCTTCAAATGAACTTTGCTCAAAGCAACCACCCAAACACCAGCATCATACATATACCATTTTCACAAATCTTGATCAAATATGCTTCTTCAATCTGCAAGATAGGGTTGAAAAGTATACATAATCCAGACATTTCATGAATTGAAGTAAATCTAATTGACCTTTAAATCAATTTCTCCAAACTATACACTTGGTAATGTCACTAAGGAGCTAAATATCACCAAGAAAATCATCAATTCTCAGTCTTCAATGTGCAGTCTTTTTGCTGGGGGTGAACAGAGTGGGAGTCTCCCTTCCTCCTTAAACATTTTTTCATTTGCCCTTTCAGTCATTTACTTCCCTTTGTTTTCTCTTACATCGCTGATTTATCCATTACAATATTCTTAATAAATTCTCTGCATATAATTGAACTCTAAAGTTTACAACACTCTAGGTCAGTCCTCCAATCAATACTCCCTTGGTGATCTCCTGAAACCCCAGGACTTCAGCTACTATAGATATAGATACATGATGACATCCCACTTACAGGATGACCTGATTCCCTCCTTATCTTAAGTATTATGCCCAAACTACTTCTGTAATCATTCTAGTTGAATGTCTATTATGATTATCATTCTGAAAATAATTTTTTCTTTTTAATTTTTTTCTCCAATGACTTATTATGAAACTATTAATACAGAAGTTAGAAATAGTATAATGATCACGAACAGTTTTCCCTATAACTCTTAAATTTAGTATTTTTCCATGTTTTATTCATCCTTTCCTTATATTTAAGCATTTTATAGTAATTGACATAAATCACAGCACTTTATTCTTAAATTCCTCAACAGATATCTCCTGAAACAAATACAATAAAATATATAATAACAATAATATTATCACTTCTATAAAAAAATAAAATCATTATGTTAATATATAATACTCAGGATACATTCCAATTATTCTTACTTTTCCTTCCTTTCTTCCTTCTTTTTTTTTTTTTATAGACTCTAACTGTGTAGCCCTTGGTAGTGTGCTGTGGCAGCATAGCTCATAGCAACCTCACACTCCTGGGCTCAAGCGATCCAATTGCCTCAGCCTTCCAAGTAGCTGAGACTATAGGGGCATGCCACAATTCCAAGTTATCTTTTAGAGACAAGGTCTTGCTTGCTTAGGATGATTGAAAACCCCTACAATCAGGCAATCCACTTGCTTATTATCTCCTAAAATGCTAGGATTATAGGCGTGAGCCATGGTGACAAGTCTTTTAGTAATCAGAATAACTCAATGACCTTCTACAACATTCCAATTCAAAAGTTAACCTCCTAAATCAATCCACTTAAACTACTCAAGATAGGCATCTTTAGGGTGGGAGCTAATTTTTTTAAAAAGTAAGAATGGGAGACAGGGTTTGAAGGTCAGACAGGACCTAAACTTACCAGACCAGCTTTGTTATGTCTGACATAGCCTGCCTAAGTCTACCTTATTCTCACTATATGTGTTTTCATTAGATAATATTTATAAATTTGATAAATTTTTCTATCATTATATTACAGATTGTTAGTCTTTCTCTAGCTTCAGTGGGTCTGGACATTCATTAAGATAAAAATAGCAGACATAGGGCTATCTACCTGCCACTTGCAGTGGTGGCAAGAGCCTCTTCTGCTAGCTCCCACAGCCCCATGGGAAGCCCAAAGCAAGGAACAGAGACACACCAGGACTCATTGAAATCTTAGGCCAGAGGCACAGTAACTTAAGGAGCACAAGGAAGTAAAAGGAAAATTAGGGCATGAAACAGATAAAAGAAAATACTCATGAGGAAGAATCAGCAGAAAAATCCTGGCAACATGAAAAACCAGTCCAGAGCAACCGCCCCCCAAAACCATGAGGTAGCTACTAAAGAGGATTCCACCTATAAAGTATGTTTCAGATTGTATATGAAACCAGCACATTTTACCCCTTGATTGCACTAATGTACTCAGCTGTGATTCAACAATAAAAATAAATAATAAATAAATAAGTAAAATAATAAAAAAAGAGACATGGTAGAAATGACAAAAGAGGAATTTAAAATACAGATAATGAAAACAATGAAGAAAATTGCTAAGAAAGTGGAAAATAACCAAGAGGCAATCTAAAGACAGAATAAAATAAGAGATGAATGCTATGAAGAATATAGAAAGAATATAGCAGAGTTGAAAGAATTGAGGCTGTCAATTAGGGAACCTAAAGATGCAATAGAAAATATCAACAACAGTTTAGAATATGCAGAGGAAAGAATCTCAGAGGTAGAGGACAAAGCTCTTGAGATAACTCAGATATTTAAAGAGGCAGAAAAGAAGAGAGAGAAAGCAGAACATTCACTGACAGAATTGTGGGACCTTAGGAAATATTCAAACATACAACTTATAAGCATCCCAGAAGGGGAAAAAGAATGCCCCAGAGCAATGGAAGCCATACAAGAAAATATTATAAATGAAAATTTCCCAAATATCATCAAAGATTCTGACACACTCCTTTCAGAGGGCTATCAGACCCCAGATCACCTCAACTCTAATAGAGCTTCTCCAAGACACATGGTCATGAACCTGTCCCAAGTCAAGACAAAAGAAAAGATTCTGCAAGTTGCCAATAATAAGCACCAATTGATCTACAGGAGCACATCCATAAGTCTGACTTCAGACTTCTCTAATGAAACTTTTAAAGTCAGAAGACAAGGATCTTCCATCTTTAATCTACTTAAACAAAACAATTTCCAGCCCAGAATTTTATATCCTGCTAAGCTAAGTTAAACATTGACAGAGAAATAAAATCATTACTGAAGTGCAGACACTGAGGAAATTTGCCACAAAACCAATCTACAGGAAATACTTTAACCTGTTCTATACACTGACCATCACAATGGACCACCAGCAAAGTAAGCACACAGAAATGAAAGGAGACAATCTAGCTTCCACAATGATGCAAAACATATAACTAAGCAATGGACTTTCACAAAATAAGATCAATAGAATGCTACCACACTTATCAGTTATCTCAATAAAATGTTAATGGCTTCAATTCCCCACTGAAGAGGCATAGATTGTCTGATTGGATTAAAAAACACAAGCCATCCATTTTCTGTCTGCAGGAAGCACATTTAGCCTCAAAAGACAAATGGAAACTCAGAGTTAAGGGTTGGAAGACAATTTTTCAGGCAAGTGGAATTCAGAAGAAAAGAGGGGTTGCAATATTATTTTCAGATACATGTGGATTTAAAACAATAAAGTCAAAACACACAAAGATGGTCACTTCATATTGGTCAACGGAAAAATACAACAAGAAGGCATTTCAATTCTAAATATTTATGCACCCAACTTAAATGTTCCCAGATTCTTGAAACAGACCTTACTTAGTCTGAGCAATATGATGTCCTACAACACTGTAATAACTGGGAACTTTAACACTCCTCTTACATAGCTGGACATATCTTCTAAACAGAAATTAAGCAAAGATGTAAAGGACATAATGAGACCCTAGAACAACTGTGCTTGATACACGTACATAGAACATTCTATCCCCAAACCAAAGAATATACATTCCTCTCATCACCTCATGGGAAGTTCTCCAAAACTGACCAAAACAAACCTCAACAGAATCAAAGGAATTGAAATTTTACCTTGTATCTTCTCATACCATGAGGCATTAAAGGTAGAACTCAACTCCAACAAAAAAGTTCAACCCCACACACAGGTATGGAAATTAAACAACCTTGTGCTGAATTACAATTGTGTGCAGGAAGAAATAAAAGAGGAAATTATTAATTTCCTTGAGCATAACAATAATGAAGATACAATCTACTCAAACCTGTGGGATACAGTAAAAGCACTCCTGAGAGGAAAATGTATCACTTTACATGTATAAATGTATCACTTTACATGGAAAACAGAAAGAGAGTGCATCAACAAACTCACAAGCCATCTTATGGAATTGGAAAAAGAAAAAAACAACCTAAGCCTAAACCCAGTGGAAGGAAAGAAACATCCAAAATTAAATCAGAGATTACTGTAATTGAAAACAAAAGAATCATTCAGAAAATTAATGAAACAAGGAGTTGGTTTTTGGAAAAATAAATAAAATAGATAAAACTTTAGCCAGACTAACTATAAATAGAAAAGTAAAATCTCTGGTAAACTCAATCAGAAATAATAAAGGGGGAAATAACAACTGATGCCACAGAGATACAAGAGATTATCTCTGAATACTACAAGAAACTCTATGCCCAGAAATCTGACAATGTGAAGGAAATAGATCAATATTTGGAATCACATCCTCTTCCTAGACTTAGTCAGGAATAAATAGATTTCCTGAACAGATGAATTTCAAGCACTAAGATAAAAGAAATAATAAAAAATCTCCCAGCAGATAATGCCCAAGTCCAGATGGCTTCACACCTGAACTCTATAAAACCTTCAAAGGAGAACTTGTTCCCATACTGCAGAAATTATTCCAAAAAACTGAAAAGGAAGAAATCTTCCACAACACCTATGAATCAAACATCACCCTGATACCAAAACCAGGAAAAGACCCATCTAAAAAGGAGAACTTCAGACCAATTTCACTAATGAATACAGATGCGAAAATTCTCAACAAAATCCTAGCCAATAGATTACAGCTTATCATCAAAACTGTCATGCATCATGATGAAGTAGGTTTCATCCCAGGGATGCAAGTCTGGTTTAACATATGCAAGTCCATAAACATTATTCTAATATCAACAGAAGCAAAACCAAAGAGCATATCATCCTCTTAGTAGATGCAGAGAAAATCCAGCATCCATAACTAAGAAAATGCCATGAAGGCTATGACAATCAGTTCAATGAAAATATTTCAAGTTGTATATAAAACCAGCACATTGTACCCAATGATTGCATTAATGTACACAGTTATGATTTAATAAAAAAGGAAAAAAATATCCAGCATCCTTTTCTAATTAGAACGCTGAGGAGTATAGGCAAAGGTGGCACATGTTTTAAACTGATTGAAGCTATCTACGACAAACCCACAGCTAATATTTTATTGAATGGAGTAAAACTGAAGGCTTTTCCACTTAGAACTGGAACCACACAAGGTTCTCCTCTATCATCACTTCTATTCAACAAAGTGCTGGAGGTTCTACCCAATACAATCAGGCAAGAGAAGGAAATAAAGGGCATCAAAATGGGAGCAGAGGAGGTCAAACTCTCCCTCTTTGCTGATGATATGATCTTATACCTAGAGAACACAAAAGACTCAACCACAAGACTCCTGGAAGTCATCAAAAAATACAGTAATGTCTCAGGATATAAAATAAATGTCCACAGGTAAGTAGCCTTTGTGTACACCAAAAACAGCCAAGATGAGAGGTTAATTAAGGACACAATTTTGTTCACCATATCTTCAAAGAAAATGAAATACCAAGGAATACACCTAATAAAAGAGGGGAAGGACCTCTAAAAATAAAATTATAAAACCCTAAGAAAATAAATAGCTGAGGATATTAACAAATGGAAGAATATACCATACTCATGGTTGGGAAAAATCAACAATGTCAAAATGTCTATGCTTCCAAAAGCAATCTACTGATTCAATGCCATCCCTATTAAAATACCAACATTGTACTTTCAAGACTTGGAAAAAAATAATTCTTCATTTCATATGGAATCATAAAAAACCCATACAGCAAAGGCAGTTCTTAGTAATAAAAACAAATCCGGGGGCATCAGCATACCAGACTTTAGGCTGTACTACAAGGGTATACTGGTCAAACAGCATGGTACTGGCACAAAACTAGAGACATAGACATTTGGAATTGAATAGAAAACCAGGAAACGAAACTTACATCTTACAACCATCTAATCTTCAATAAACCATTCAAGAATGTACACTGGGGAAAAGACTCCCTATTCAGTGAATGGTGATAGGAGAACTGAATATCCACACGTAAAAGACTGAAAATGGACCTGGACCTTTCTCCACTAAATAAAATTGATTCAAGGTGGAGAAAAGACTTAAGTTTAACACATAATTGATAAAAATCCTCAAAGAAAGCATAGGAAAAATAGTTGAAGATATCAGCCTGGGGAAAGAGTTTATGAATAAGACTTCTGTGGCAATTCCAACAACAACAAAAATAAACAAATGAGACTTAATGAAACTTAAAAGATTCTGTACAGCTAAGGAGGCAATGACCAGAGCAAATAGACAATCTACACACTGGGAAAGGATATTTGTATATTTTGAATCAGACCAAAGCTTGATAACTAGGATCTAAAGAGAACTCAAATTAATCTACATGAAAAGAACCAACAAACCCATATATCAATGGGCAAGAGAGAAGAATAGAACCTTCCTTAAAGAAGACCAACGGATGGCTAGTAAACATATTAGAAAATGCTCCTTGTCCCTAATTATTAGAGAAATGCAAATCGAAACCATCTTGAGATATCATTTAACCCCAATGAGAATGGCCCACATCACAAAAGCTCAAAACTGTAGATACTGGCACAGATGTGAAGAGAAAGGTAAAGTTTTACACTGCTGGTAGGACTGCAAACTAATACAACCTTTTTGGAAGGAAGTATGGAGAACCCTCAAAGAATGGAGGCTAGACCTCTCATTTGATGCTGAAATCCCATTACTGGACATCTAACAAGAAGAAAGAAAATCCTTGTATCATAAGGACACTTGCACTAGACTGTTTATTGCAGCTCAATTTACAATTGCCAAAATGTGGAAACAGCCTAAATGCCCACCAATCCAGGAATGGATTAACAAGATGTGGTGTATGCATACCATGGAATACTATTTAGCTATTAAAACAAATGGAGACTTTATGTCCTTTGTATTAACCTGGATGGAAGTTGAACACATTCTTCTTAGTAAAACATCACAAGAATGGAGAAGCATGGAACATATATAATCAATTTTGATATGAGGACACTTAATGACCTAGTACAGAGTGGTGGGTGGGGGAAGGGAAGAGCAGAGAGAGAGAGAGAGAAGGAGGGAGGGGATAGGGGAAGCAAAAATCAGAGAGAGTGAAGGAGGGAGGGAGATGGGGTCTTGGTGTGTGACACACTTTTTCGGGCAAGACACAATTATAAGAGGGACTTTACCTAACAAATACAATAAGTGTAACCTGATATCTTGTACCCTCAATAAATCCCCAACAAAAAATAAAATAAAATAAAGAATTGCATTCCCCTTGCTTTCCTGGTTCTCTTGAAACATTCTTTCAAGATTGCAGAAGATTTCCAGTAGATAACATTCCAACCTTTGCAAGGCCTCCAGCAGATGATGTTGTGACCTTTTTCACCACAATATAATTACTGATTTAGGACTGGAACGCCTGACACCTTCTGAACTGTACTCACTCCACACTCAGAATTGCTTTAAAAGAGATCTCTTACCCTAACTTGGGACTGTTGCCATTATTTATAGCAGCCCATCAGCATGCAGATATTTTAATAAATCTCTGGTAATATCTCTACTTGTCCTGCTTCTTTTCAGAGCCTTCAACTCTAACATCTAACACCAATTTTTTTTTTATTGTATAGAAATATGTAATTCATGACATATAACTGTCTCTTCAAGATTCTGCAGATCAAATTAGCCAAACCAAGGTAAGCAACGCTTTTTAATTTGCCGGGGGGGGGGGTGCTGGTGGGGCTGGGTTTGAACTGCCACCAATCGAAAATGGGGCCAGCACCCTACTCCTTTGAGCCACAGGCACCACCCTTTTAAAATTTATTTTAATAAAACATTTCCATTTATGAATTTATTTGTATAACATGTATATTTAATTACATTTATACACAGTATACACACTGTTTACACACACACACACGTGTGACAGCCCATGCAGTGAGAATAGGATAGAATCAGTCAGGCTAGGACTGAGCCAACACAGCTGATCTGCCTGGTTTGGATCCTATGTGACCTTTACCTCATGTCTTTAAACTTTGTTGTTATAGGCAGAAAGCCTATAAATAAGCCTTTAAATGGTTCCATTTTGTGAAGGCAAGTTTGAAGTCTTTTATGAGTTAGAAAGGAAACAATCCTGGATAGAATTTTATATATGGAACTAAAGGCCTGGACACAAAGAAGTTATTATTAAAGGCCAGGCTTCATGGGGGCAGGCCTGCAGGCAGGTACCTGTATATTTCAGGAATTTCCAGACTACTCCCTAAAGATGAATGACTGACTCCAGATGGCCTGTTAAAGGTCAAGCATGCAAATAGCTTCTTCCCCCAGAACCTTGTTTTGTGGTTTTGTTGTTGATTACTTAGCATAAGAATAGCTTTAGTTAATGTTAGTGAAATGGTTATCGGTTAATCTGTAGACCCTTAGGCACCAGGCAGTGAGAGGCCTGGGGCTAAGATTTAAGTCATACGTTTATTGATTAGTTGTGTGTAGTATTGCCTATTTAAGTTTTGTTGGAAGAAATAAAGTTGCTGTATGCCATGAGAGAGCTACAGCCTTCCTTATTCACCATACAATTTCATTACAGGTCTTAATCTCTGAGGCACCGTACCACAAAACTTTTACTCAACAGTTGTTTTAATTTAGCTTTAACCTAAAAGTGCATCTTAAATAGTTTAGGGCAATTGATTTAGGAGATTAACTTTTGAATTAGAAATTTTATTTGGATTCATGGGGTATGCAGATTATTGTTTATTATGGGTCATGGGTTACACTGATTATTGTTGAAGATAAGAGTTAATGTTGTTTAAGATAAAGGTTAACATAATTTTTCCTTTGAACTTTTATGTATAAAGCTGCAGTTTTATAAATGCAAGGTCAGAAAAGTCTTGGAGAGACTACTCTCACTGTTCTCCAGAATTGCTGGCCTTCTGCTAACAAAGCATGTGGACTTATCCTTGTCTCTACATTTTGGCTGACAATGACAGGCAGCCATACCCTCTTCATCGAGTAAAATTTCTGGTGACCACAAATGGACCACTAAATTACTCTGATAAGTGCTCTGCCAGGGAAGCCTAGTGGTCACATGGACAGGCAGGCCTAGGGGTTCAGTGTTCAGAGGCTCACAGCAGTACTGCAAAGAGACTCCTCTAGGAGTCTGCAGGCTCTACTCCCATGTACCATCCTTCACCATCATTAAGGACCAAATTATTCTGGTTGCACATTGAGAACTTTAGTTCTCTTCAGTTCTGGCTTTGTTCTTGAGAAATCTGGTGTTTCTACACCTGGTCTGTATCAGTGGAACTCAGGCCTCAATTCCAAATAACAGCCCATTGGAGTATAGTCTGTCTGACTTTTATCAATATGGGCACCTGCCTATTTTATTGTAACATGGCCTGGCCAATGTATCACCTTGACTACAGAGAAAAGTGGCCTCTGAATGGATTCTTGAATTATTATAATGTTACATTGCTTAAAATAACAAGTCTCATTAAAATAGTTAGGTTTGTTTTTTTCTTGGCAGGATTTATGAGTTAAAAGAACTAATTAAAACTATATTTACATATCTAATTTACAGGGTATAAAAATGGTTAACAGAAAAATAACTTAAAGTGATAACTAAAACCTAGGTAAACTGCTAACATAAATAAATTTAGGTAATTAAAAAGATTAATAGCTTGAATAAAATATATGTTTATAAGTTGAAAAATATAAATTCTACTCTGTCTGTATGTCTATTTGTGTGTCTACATATGTCATGTTTCTGTGATATTTCACTACCAAAGTATATAAAAGAATGCTAATTAATTGGCTACTTTAAAAAGTAAGCACTTAAATAAGTGTTTTACAACCTTTTTTATCACACAGCATACTTGAATTTATAGTTAAACTTCTGTGGCACACTTACATTATGTTTATTTTTAAAATAAAAAATATATACTATGTGCTTTGAGCCTATTTTGAAAATAATTAATAATTAATTGATTGACTATTTTATTAATTATTAAATAATACTATTTAATACTTTTAATAATTAAGTTTAATGATTTAAATTAATAATTACATAAATTATTATTAAATAATTATGAATAATTTATTAATAATTGATTAATGATCTTGAAAAATTTTCACAGCATAAGTAAGATCCTCTCATAGCACACCAGTTGAAAATCACTGCCTTAAATCAAAAATTTATCAGGAAAGCAGAAAACAAATCCCTTTTTCATTCACATGACTTTGGTAACCTTTGATAAATCAAACTAACTTAAAACTATTATTAAAATTCAGATATTTAAAGATTATAAAGGAGTCCTGAAGATGGCGACGGTGACGGTCCCGTAGATCATCACTCTCCAGTCAGCAGGTGAGAGGGAGGGAGCAATGGACCTTTCGCCGTGTAAATTGTCGGAGTGGATGAGCACTTGGGGATGCACAGCGATTTGGTGGATAGTTGTGTTTGAAATATAGTTCATAACCGCGGAAACTGCTGTAAACTGTTTCCCCTTGCACGGCGGAGGGGCAGCCGGCCCCTCCCACAGGGAGGACAGTAGGTTGCAACTCACAAAACCTAATTGGGAATAAAATTCCACCGAAACGTGGATCTCAGAGTCTGACCACCAGAAAGGCGTGCTGCTAGGTCCCACGGAGACCCGCACATCT
>CAUYRH010095746.1:0-13133 GCA_963574655.1 Perodicticus potto | reverse complement strand
CTTAGCCCGCTGAGCCACAGGCGCCGAGCACAGAAGGTTTATTGTTAAAAAATAATGGGAGAATGAATCCTGGAGGAATTACTAGTCTTTCCCTCAAGGTGTAAGCAAATTGTCCTCCCAATTTGCCAAACACTTATTCCAACATCATTTATTAAATGAGACATCTTTTCCCATTGCTTACAAATAACCCTCTTTTAACATGATATTGATTCCAATAAAAGTGTTGTTTTCTTGAACAATATTCTCATTAACTGTTGTCATTACTTGTTAATATTTATCAAGGGGATATAGGCAGTTTGCCAATTTATCAAATTCTGCATAAGCATATTACTATAAAGTCACTTAAATTAAATTATTTGGGCTTTCAAGGGGAGAACATTTACCTCTTTTTTGCAGATGCATCAACAAAAGCAAAACATTATTTTAACCTCCATGGATCGTAATACAGACTTGAAAGAGATTGTAAGATTTCAAACCTGTCTTGCCAAGAAAAGAATAACATTCATAAAATCCATGTAGGGCCATGTCCAGATCCTCTACATGAGTCTTGATAAAAAGTAAAACTTAACAAATTGAAATCTAAACAAAGATGTAATACGAATAGGCTAAGTTAAGTTTCATAATGTGAAAGAATAGAGATCTCATTCCCTTCTACACTGAAAAGGGTAGTGAGTGACTGTGAGGGGTTGATAAGAATCGAAATTTCCATAGCAAAGGTGGTAAAGGGATGATAAAAATTAATAGAGAAGAAGTTGTGTTTCTTCTGAATTGCCAGGGTTTGTGTCTGTATCTCGGTGCAGTGGTTCCATAGCTCATGGAATACTTCACCTTTGCTGATCCTTGCTGTCATTGCCCTGAGAGGGGAGGAGGGCACACACTGTTGCTGGGAATTTAAAAACATTCTTGACGTACAGGCTGGCATAGCCAGTGGGCTGAGATTGAACATTATCAGAGCTTTAAAAGTAAGATCTATTTCCAGTGAGGAACTAAGTAAAAATTCAAAAAATGTAGCTTTGGTTCGGCATTGTACTCAGTGGTTAGGGCGTCGGCCATATGTACCCAGGCTGGTGGGTTCGAACCCAGCCTGGGCCAGCTAAACAACAATGACAACTGCAACAAAATATAGCCAGGCATTGTAGGGGGCACCTGTAGACCCAGCTACTTGGGAGGCTGAGGCAAGAGAATCACTTAAGCCCAAGAGTTTGAGGTTGCTGTGAGCTGTGACTACATGGCACTCTACTGAGGATGACATAGTAAGACTCTGTCTCAAAAAAAAAAAAAAGTAACTTTGTGGACTTCTTTCTACTTTAAGCCACTTAAGATTTTCTTTCTTTGTCTCTAATCTAGACAAGGGCTTTAGATATCCTAAAATCACTCCTTTAGAAAGACTCTCACACATCATTGGATTCATCTTGCTGCTTTAAGTCAGGTTAATAAGTAAGCTCTCTCAGATAAATGAGAATCTATGTTCCCTTTACAATTCTTTGTATGCTATTACTTTTTTCTGTTCCTGTGAACAATGTCCCACTGATGGGTATCTATCCAAAGGAAAGAAAATTGGCATATCAAAGTGATATCTGCACTTGTTCATTGCTGAACTGTTCATAATATCCAAGATATGGAATCAACCTCAGTGTCCATCAGGGGTTGAATAAAGAGAATGTGGTATATTTATGCAATGGAATATTATTCAACCATAAAAAGAAAGAAATACTATCGTTTGCAGCAACATGGACAGACCTGGAGGACATTACATTAACTGAAATAAACCAGGCAAAGAAAGTCAATATCCATTGGGCATGGTGGCTCATGACTGTAATCCTAGCACTCTGGGAGACTGAGGCAGGTGGATTACTTGAGCTCAGCAAGTGGAGACCACCTTGAGCAAGAGCAAGACCCCATCTCTACTAAAAATAGAAAAACTAGCCAGGCATGGCAGGAGCCTGTAGTCCCAGCTATTTGGAAGGATGAGGCAAGAGGACCTCTTGAGCCCAAGAGAATGAGGTTGCTGTGAGCTATCATGATGCCATGGCACTCTACTCAGAGTGACAGAGTGAGACTCTGTCTCAAACAAACAAAAAGTAAGTCAAATATTACATGTTCTCCTTCACATGCAAAATCCAAAGGAAAAAAAACCCCTGAATTCATGGAGGTAGAGAGTGGAATGGAAGATACCAGGGACTGGGAAGGGTATAGGGAAGGTGGGAATAAAGAAGGGATGCTTGATGGATTCATAAATACACTGAGAGAAAAGGAATAAGATGTAGTGTTCAGTAGCACGATAGGACTGTAGTTAATAATAATTTATTATACATTTCAATATAACTAAAAGAGTGAAATTGGAATGTTCTTAATACAAGGAAATGATAAATGCTTAATGCAACTGATATCCCAGTTTCTCTGATTCGGTGATTGCATATTATATCAAAATATCACATGTAGCCCACAAATTTGTACAACTATTATATAGCCATAATAATTAAAAATAAGGTTTTATCCACAGGAGGAGGTCTCCTTGCTTAGGGACACAGCAAACTGGTGACTCAGAAGGCAATTTCTAGGCTGGTCACCTCACAGCCACAGCAGGTTCCTGTCCTTTTCCCTCCTAAATTAGAAGAAAGGTGCCCTGCATGAACCCAGAGTCCATGACTGTGCCAAAACATCCTGGTGGTTTCCAGCCCAAAGAGGCCAACACCAGCAGCTCTTTAAGACAACACAAAGAAGGAAGGGGTGGTCCATCAACGAGCCCTGCTCTTTCTTCACCTGCCACAGAATTGAGCCAGTCCCGATTGAAGAAGTGGACAAGGTGTGTGGATTAGGAAGTAGACAGAGCCGAGTGGTGCACAGTAAGACAGGCCAGGGAGAGACCCAGATGTCCAGATTAGTCAGAGATGGAGGGGGACTAGTGGTATTTTCTCTTACTTCAGACTGTGTTTGAAATTCTAAAACAATTTAACAGATGTACACAGGAGAACTGCAAACAAAATGAATATAACACTTACCCAAATCTTGAGGAATGAATTCAGCCAGTCCTAAGTGTATGCGGGGCTTAGTTACAGGATCTCTGCCTGTGTCCAGTTTGCCCTACAGAACTGGACTATATGGGAAGTTGGTCCTCTTTCTGTATTCTCATCCATGTTTGAAAAAAAGTCCATGTACAAGTGGACCTGCGCAGTTCAAACCTGTGTAGTTCAAACATAGAAGTAGCTCAAGTGAAGCATAAAAGAAAATCTTGAGTACATAAACATATGGCACTTTTTATAGAAAACCCATGACAAGAAAGAAAATGATAGGCTGGGATGAGTTTGATAGAAAATTTCTCAACATATTTATTATATTGATAAAGAGGCCATATGAGTGAATTACAAGAACATTATAAAGTTGATTGCTAAATACAAACAAAAATAAGCAGATCGGTGGTGCCTGTAGCTCAGTGGTTAGGGTGCCAGCCACATACACCTTGGCTGGCGGGTTTGAACCCAGCCCAGGCCAGTTAAACAACAATGACAACTGCAAAAAAAAAAAATAGCTAGGTGTTGTGGCAGGCACCTGTCGTCCTAGCTACTTGGGAGGCTGAGATAAGAAAATCACTTAAGCCCAAGAGTTTGAGGTTGCTGTGAGCTGTGATGCCACAGCACTCTACTCTGTCTCAAAAAAAAAAAAAAAAAAAAAGCAGATCTTTTATGGACATGGAAATAGAATTAATAACCTGGGTGGCACCTGGGCTCAAAGGAGTAGGGCACTGGCCCCATATAACGGAGGTGGCGGGTTCACCCAGCCCCAGCCAAACACTGAAAAAAAAAATAGAATTAGTAATCAAAATGTGGAGAAAATGTGATGATTCTTATTTTTAATCAAAGTTAGGTAAATAAAAACAACGAAGTGGCAATATTTTTCACTCTTCAAACTAAATTAAGATTATATATAATCTTAATATAGCTTATACCTAAGATATAATATATAATGAGATATATTTAGATATATTAAGATCTAATATATAATAAGATATATATAAATATATATATATATGAAACCCAACTGAAATCAGAGTGTAGTGAAATTTGTGTATTTATTGTTAATATATTGTATTTTTATAGAGGAATTTGGAAATGTGCATAAAAGGTAAAACAATAAATTTTTTTGTTCTAATAATCCCACATATATGATTCTAATTTAAGGGAATATTCCAAAATATAAAAAAAAAAAAAAAAATATATATATATATATATATATATATATATATATAATATGTGTATATGAAAAGTTGGCCCTCTTTCTATATTCTCATCCATGTTTGAAAAAAAAGTCCATGTATAAGTGAACCTGCACAATTCAAGCCTGTGTATATAACCTTAACCTTATATACCTTCCTGTGTGTGTGTATGTATATATAACTATACATATATATGCTTATATGTATATATATAACTATACATATAGACTGTATATGTATATGTATTTATATAACTATACATACACGCACACAGGAAGGTATATAAGGTTAAGGTTATATAACTACACAGGTGTGAACTGTGCAGGTCCACTTACACATGGACTTTTTTTCAAACATGTATACATACATAGATATATATACATACACACACACAGGAAGACAATTACTAAAAAATGAGTTTATGTGAAAAAGTCAGAAAAATGTTCAACAGCTAGATTCTGGCATATTCACTTAGAGGCACAAGTTCATAGTTAGCAGTAATTGTAAAAATAATAATGCAACATGAAACCTTGGTGTGGTAGCTCATGCTTGTCATCCTAGCACTCTGAGGATCTGAGACAGGAGGATCTCTTGAGTTCAGGAGTTTGAGATCAGCTTGACCATCTCTATTAATAATAGAAAAAATTAGCCCAGGGAGCTGGCAGGTGCCTGGAGTCACAGCTATTCAGGAAGCTGAGGCAGGAGGATCACTGTAGCCCGGGAGTATGAAGTTGCAGTGAGTTTTAGTGACCCCAGTACACCCCTAGCCAAGCCAACAGAGTGAGACGCAGTCAAAAAGGGGTGGAAAAGCAATATGGATAAAATATTCTTGAGTAAAACAAGTTGTGAGAAATTGTGTGGATGATAAAAAGAACAATGTCTTAGTCCTTTGGGCTGATATATCAGAAATACCATAACCTCGGTGGCTTAAGAATAATAAACATTCATTTCTTATAGTTTGGGAGGCACTGGCAGATTCAGTGTCTGGTGTCCTTCGTCGTGGAAGGGGGAAATAAGCTCCCTTGGGTCTCTTCTCTAAGGGCTCTAAACCCATTCATGAGATTCCACCCTCATGACCAAACCATCACATTGGAGTCCAGGTTTCAACGTGGGAATTTCATGGAGACACAAACATTCAGACCATAGTATATAATCAAACTACGGCAGCCAATGTGCATTTGGAGAAAAGCCTGGAAAGAAATATGCCAAAAAGATAATAATGGCTGGGTTAGGGCCGTGGAATGATCTGGGATTACTTTTCTTTATTTTCAAAAATTTTAGGGTAAGGTTTATAAAACAATTAACTTTTAAAAACAGATGTATCATTTTGGCGGGCACCTGGAGTCCCAGCTACTTGGGAGGCTGAGGCAAGAGAATCACTTAAGCTCAAGAGTTCAAGGTTGCTGTGAGCTGTGATGTAAGGCACTCTACCGAGGGTAACATAGTTAGACTCTGTCTCTAATATTAATAATAATAATAATAATAATTATAATTATTATAATAATAATAAACAGATGTATAGAGTATGTTCCTTGAAAGGGAGAATTGCCTCTTTGCCTACTTGCCCTGACAATGGAGGCCTGATTGCTGTCTATGGCCAATGTAGCCTGCCTTCTTACAGAGTAAGCTTTCTTATTCTGTAAGCCTATCTTTCTCTTCCTCAATACCCTTTGTTTGATGCTTGCCTTAGAAAGAAAGAGAGAAAGAGAGAGAAAAATCATATGTGATTGCACTTAGGGTCAACCTGTGTAATCCAGGATAATCTCCCCGACCGCAAAGTTCTTAACTTAATCACCTCTGCAAAGACCCCCTTCTCTGTAAGCAGTAGTAGTCCCAGGGCAGGATCAAGACATAGCATCTCTGGGGGCTGTTACTCAGCCTACCATGCAAACTTTCATCCCTTCTAGTCACTGTAGATGTCAAAGAATAAAGATCTTCTGTTCGTGATGCACATGCTCATTTTTCTGATGGTGGTCCTGGTTCCCTGGATGTATAAATATATCAAAACTATCAAATTGTAGTTTTAAATGGTGCAATTTATAAAATGCCAATTATTCCTCAACAAAACTGTTATAGAAAGAACTATTTCATATTTATTGTTTCCCAATAAATATTCTCTGGGCAATTTTGACAGTATTCTCTTGGACTCAGTTCTGTATGATTTTAGAGAGTCAGGGGGCCTGTCAGTAGAGCATCATGAAGGATTCTGTAGCAGCAGCAGAGTCTTCCTTCTCTGTAACTGAACTTAATTCTCTTTGGAGGGTACATTCACCCAGGTTACAGAAGCTTAACCTCAGTGACTTCAAAGTGCCCCTAACATACTCACATGTGCACAGGCTCACACACACCGTTTTCCTGAGGATCTGCATTTTCAGGTCAGAAGAGGGCACGTGGGATGAGGGTGGTGGTGACATCTATGCAGGCCAGTGCTGCCTGCAGGTGCATTCTCCTGTCAAGACAGGCCACTGTGGAGTCCCAGGGTGGCTTTGCAAGCTTGAGAGGGCCAGGCCCTCTGTTACCAGCGTCCTTGTGTGGTCCTCCACCATGTGGGCTAATAGGCTGCTCCTATGCTACTCTGGGGCTGTGGGAGGGTCTGGAAACAGTTGAAAGCTCCATCTACCTGGTCACAGAGGAAGGCCTCAGGCAGGGAGCTCAGCACCCCTTTAACTTCTGTGGGGATGTCTTCTTCCCCTGGGACACCCTCAGGAGAAGCACGGCCCGGGGATCACCATTTGTCACTCTCCTTCCCTTCACTGGAAGCCCATAGAAACTTCCAAATTTATAGAAACTTCCAAACCTACTGAGTTTGTCCGAGTTGCCTCCAGTTTTTTTACTTTGCCTTGTGTCCTGCTGCGTGATCCTTCCCAGAGTCCACGAGTGTAGAGTGCCCTGACCCACAGAAGGAGGGTCACAAGGCGCATGGGGCGGGAGTGTGGAGTGGTGACTCAGTGGTGTGCTGGTGCGCGTCCACACCTTTTCTCACAGCAAATGTCCATCAGCGGTAGACTGTGTATCTCTGATCGCTATCATAAAGCTTCCTATGGAAGGACAATCTTCACAAATACGGAGAGGAAGGTATTTGGCAGGAAAGAGTAAAATGATATAAACACGGCATGGACCATACCCTAAAAACAATTTCAGTTACCAAAAATATCCCCCAAACCAAATGCATTCCCTACTTTGTCCATCCTGATGATTTGAAGTTGGTCCTGTCACATTTATTTGGAAAGGCTCTATTAAATTTAAAAAATCTTTGCAATAAAATTTTTCACCTGGAAAATAGAAAAATGAAGATGCTTAGGAATCACTGGAAGCATAAAAAGAACCACTTGGTGACTAGCAGCCCATCCTGTGTCTGTCTGCCCGAAGCCCTTACTCCCCTTAGCATGGCTGTTTTTTGATTTTCTCTTTAATTTTATTTCTAAGCTCTTTCCTTGAGCTTTGTCAGCCACACTTCATTCAAAGCTGAGTGATAAATTCCTGGAGCTTATGACAAGGGAACAGGAGGGCTGAATGTCTCCTCTGTGCTGGCAAAGGTGAGAAGTCAAAAGTAATACAGGGTTGAAGAGCTGCCTCGAGAAGACTTCCACTATCTCTGTTGCTTCATATTGAGGGTCTGGTGGAGGATATGCTGCCAATTATTTGCATTACAAATAGCGAATTACCATATTTCAGAATTCATCTCATTCGAGATCGAGAATAATTTCAAAGAGTGCTTAGGATGAACAAGAAGGACCCACTAACTCACCCTGACCTTCAATCCTAGGTTCAAGATAATAACAGTTTGTAAATTTGTGTTGAAATAGTTATGCCTCTGTAGTTAACGTAGATAGCCTTGAAATAGCTCTTGGAGTAATTCCTTCCCCTCTGATCTGTTCTGAGGACAGCAGGGCAGTTCAAATCTCAAGGAATCAAATTGCTAGTGCCTCTGCAGTAGCCAGCATTCCTACAGAACTCTGAAAGTTCTGGCAGTGAGGTTTCATGAAGGCTAGTAAAGGCTGTGATCCAAATTTAACTGTTGAAAAAAAAATGATCTTCACTTGCAATAAGTCTGGGGCCACATATAGGATCTGAGTTATAATGTTAATGGAGGAAAAGCAAAGGCTTTCCTTGTTCTCCATTTCTATGACATCTTCCTTGGTACTTAACGGAAGTGACATTCCCTTTTGTCCCCAAACTGAGACAATCATCTCCTCTTATCTCCTCTGCATTTTAGGATATGAGTTAATTTGTCATGCTGGTTTTTTTTAATGGAAATCTACATTTTCTCACACACATTTCCAATGCTTTCCTTTCCCCATCAAGCAGATGCTACTTTTGTTAGCAGTGGCAGCTGACAGGTGATGGAGCTTTGCCCAGGTGGCTCCTCGTTGCAGCTGCTGCTAATGGGTGAAGCAGGGACTGAGGCTGTCCACAGATCTTGGAACTGCTAGCTGATGAAGTCTGGGTATATACCAATTAGCAAGCTCCAGAAACTACTGAGGCAGCCAGCCAGGTAGCAAAGGCTTAGCGGCAGTATACATGCTGTATGTCAACCCCAATTGGGGGAAAGAATTCTTTAACCTTAAAAGTCATTTTATATGCAGCGAGCATGGTAACAATCTGACAGGGAGAGGCAAGGTAGGATTACAGAGGAAGAGGGGAGCTCTGGGCCTCTCATTGCATGCCCTGTGATTTATACTGAGCAGAGTTTGATTTGCCATTTCCAGTTCTAGTAGGGCAAAATTTAAGACACTCAGGGCCTGAGGACAGGAGGGCTGGACCCTTGATCACTGTCACCTCCACCCCCGTGACTGACTTGGATGGTTACAAAATGCTGGCAGAACAGGGATAAGGAGGGTGTTGGATATCAGGCATCTAGTCCTACTGGGTAATTTAGGGCTTACTTACCCTGGTTGTTATCTGATAGGTTGGAAGGGGATTGACTGGGACAGGGGGACTGAAGGAGAGGCAAGAGGTTTCTTCTTAAGGTCCCATGGGAGAGGGCCTGGAGATAATCCCCCAATGAGCCACACCTCCTGGGGTTAGTGCCCTTGTGTAAGACTCTTCCCTTCAGTGTGAGTTGGAGCTGGAGACTTGTTTCCAACAAATAGAATATGGAAATAGGGATAAGATGTCATTTTCACAATTAGGTTACAAAAAGTCTGAGACTTCTGTTTTGGACACTCTCTCCTGGTCTTTCTCTGGGTCATTCTGAGGGAAGTCAGTTGCTACATTGTGAACTGAGCTGTGGGCAGACCCACATGAAAAGGCACCGAGGGAGACCTCTAGGAAACAGCCAGTGACGACTGTGGCCCTCAGTCCAAGAGCCTGCGTGGGACTGAGTCTTGCCAACAATCACGTGGGTCAAATTGAAAGGTTTTCCTGCCCCAGTACAGCCTTCAGATGAGACCATAACCATGGCCAACAGCAAGACTGTAACCTTACAGAAAATTTGACTCAGAGGTAACCAGGAATACACTGTACCAGGAATTCTGATCCATGGAAACTATGAGACAATATATGTATGTTACTTTAAACATTGAATTTAGAGGTACTTTGTTGTGCACCAAGAGATAACTCATGCATACCCTGGGGCCATGAGACCATGATCAGGGATATAGCATATTTCAATTGTGTCATACAAGATTTCTCCAAAATCTTTTCATCTAGTAAATATTGTAGCAGGAAAGACTAAAATAGGGTCCAAGTCAATAATTCTAAAGGTTTGCTCACTAAAAGCTTTTTATTAGA
Source organism: Perodicticus potto (assembly GCA_963574655.1). Lineage (NCBI taxonomy): Eukaryota > Metazoa > Chordata > Mammalia > Primates > Lorisidae > Perodicticus > Perodicticus potto. The sequence continues at coordinate 3,187 of CAUYRH010095746.1, read as the reverse complement.
GTTAACAATATACAAATATTACTTGTTTTCCACTTTTAGTGTTGTTGTTATATATAAATTATTCCATTCATCTTTCAGCAAAAGTATAGATGAAAAGTGAACTAGCCCCAAAGCAAGTAGCTTGAGCTCTCTTCTCGAGGGAAGAGAAATGAGGAATCACAAACTGGACAATCAGGAAATCTGGCATAACGGTTCTGATAGTGACTAAAGAATGCACTTGGATTGCTTGAGAGAAAGTCAAACTGAACTACAAGATAGGAACCGATAGAAAGGTCTGTATGCATGTCTTTGGGGGTGCATATGTGTCTTTTGGATATATATCTAACTCGGATAATATTTCAGTCTTTTGGAAGACATAGAAATTCGTTTCAAGTTCATTTTAGAAGAATAGAGTCTGTGGGAATGAAGGAAACTTAAAAATCAATTTGTCTAGGGATATTCAAATATTGGTTACCCATCGAAGGTTTCTATAGAAACAAAATTCGTAGGTAGAACTCTAATACATAAAACATAAAATATGATATTTATTAGCATAAATGTATTTCTACATTCAAATTGGTAACATTTACTTATAAAGGAATTGGTTGAGAACAGTAACATGAATACAAAATTTAGAAATTGGGACTCACAGATATCCGGTGCAGTCTTATACTCCCTTCAGTGAGCTCATAGGGTATTGAAACAATTGTAATTCATAAAGACAAATAGTTCAATTAGTAAAAGTTATAACAACAGTTTGTCTTGTAATCTGGATACCTGCCAATTAAACTAAGTCAGAAACTTAGTGAAGAAATAGTGGGCTGACTGCAGTGGCTCACACTTATAGTCCTCACACTCTGTGAGGCCAAGGCAGGTGGATTGCTTGAGCTCAGGAGTTCAAGACCAGCCTGAGCAAGAGTGAGACCCCATCTCTACCAAAACAAACAAACTAACAAAAAAAACTGGGTTTTGTGGTGGGTACCTATAGTCCCAGCTATTTGGGAGGCTGAGGCAAGAGGATCACTTGACCTCAAGAGTTTGAAGTTGCTGTGTGCTGTGATGCCAGGGCACTCTACCAAGGGTCGCATGCCATGATCTGTGAAAAGAAAGAAAGAGGGGGGGAGAGGGAGGGAGGAAGGGGAGGGGAGGGAAAGGGAGGAAGAGAAGGAAGGAAGGAAGGAAGGAAGGAAGGAAGGAAGGAAGGAAGGAAGGAAGGAAGGAAAGAAAGAAAGAAAAGAAAGAAAGAGAAATAGTAAGGCACATTGCATTTAACAAAATCATATAAATGCTACTGTTAGCTGTTAAACCTGAAGTAAAATTCTTCAGTCAGTTTTATTATCACTGGGCAGAAGATACTTGTCAAATGTATCTTTGAACAATATAAAATATAAAACCATATTAACATTTCAAAATTCGGATGCAGTAATACATAGTTCTTTGTTGGATAGTAATTTTAAAGTTTTTAAACAATCTAATTTATTTGTTTTGTATGTTAAGTCAAAACTTTAGCTTTCAGATTCATTGCTGACATTTAAGCTGTAATTTTAGGCCTGGTAACATAGGGGCCTTCCGTTGCCAAATACAGTTCTTTAAAAATATCATCAAGATACGGTAAAGAAGGCAGCCATGCTCTATTCGTGAGTTTTAGCTAAAGGTAGTTCTATTCAATAGTAATTTTCTGTCTCATTTGAAGTAGTCACGTTGATGCCTCACCTCTGTATAACCAGTCATCTTCAATATGAAAAGTAAATTCTGGAATTTGCCACATTTATCATTCTAAATAACTGAAAGGCTTGCAAAGTGAAGACAATCCTTAAATAAAGTTGTCAATTTGTATGGCATAATCCAACCCTTAGGAAGCAAAGTTGCCTTTTTGTAACAGACAGTGCTTGTTATGCAAATATCGTTCTTACATACGCGTTGCCAATAATTTGTATGTGAATAGTTTTTCTACTGCTGCTGTCACTCACTGTATAGACATTGCTACATTTTTATAATGTTGTTTGTGATTCTTTCTTTCTTTCTTTCTTTCTTTTTTTTTTTTTTTGAGATAGAGTCTCACTGCACTGCCCTCTATAGAGTGCGGTGGCATCACAGCTCAGAGCAACCTCAGACTCTTGGGCTTAAGCAATTCTCTAGCCTCAGCCTCTCAAGTAGCTGGGACTATGGTGCCCACCACAATGCCCAGCTTTTTTATCGTTGTAGTTGTCATTGTTGTTTGCTAGTGCTGGGATGGGTTCAAACCCACCAGCCTTGGTAATGTAGCTGGTGCCCTAACTGCTGAGCTATGGGCACTGAGCCTGGCATTTGGTTTCTAAGCAGTTAAAATGTTCTTCTTCTGTTAAGTCTATGATGAGTGTTTTATAAAATGATAAATATCCCTTATTTTGCCTGCAAGGAAAGATACAAAAACAATCAGAAAGGAGAAATCACCAGCATACATACACTTGCCTATTTGAACTGTGAAGATTTTATTAATCTTGATGAGGGCCACAGCTTGAGCCAATTATTTAAGAACCTTGGATCTGCACTCAGATTTTAGTTTAGATTACATTAGTAGATAATGATGATTATATTGTACAAAAACCTCCTGTCAGCATACATTTTATTGGTAACACCAGTGGCACAGCTTTTAAGAATATTTTCTGAATATTAAGTATGTGAAGGGTCTGAGAGCTTACCTGACTTGTTAGCTAAAACGTTTTTGCCATGGTTTCATGAATGCTGCATAGAAGACAGGATATTCCTGGGTCAGAGACAAAGAACTTTATTCCTCACAGCATAGCATTAGCCTCCTGTCCACTTTGGTTTTTCTGCCTCCTAAGTCCCATGGGCATAACAGAGATGCTCAGAGTGATAGTGTATACATAGTGAGTTTCTATCACTACTAAAGAACTCAGAGGTCCGGGAATTTAAATATCTTATAATGAGCTATTAGCAAACAAACCTGCTCAATCACTGCAAAGGAGAGAAATATTATCTTTATTACACAGGGCAATAAAAACACCTAGCATTGGCCTGTTGAGAGACACTATCTCTATTTTCCAAGGCTCCTTGCTATACAACATTTTTTTTATTAAATCATAATTGTGTACATTAGTGCAGTCATGGGGCACAATGTGCTGACTTCATATACAATCTGAAATATTTTCATCAAACTGTTTAACATAGCCTTCATGGCCTTTTAATCTCTATATGAGGACCTTTA
>CAUYRH010095738.1:0-11387 GCA_963574655.1 Perodicticus potto | reverse complement strand
ATCAGTGTGGAAGTTAGTTCTGTCCTTTAATTTCTGAGTTCTTACTTTGCTGCTGATCCATTGTGATAGTCACTGTGTAGAACAGGTTGAAGTATTTCCTGTAGAGCTGGTCTTGTTATAGCGAATTTTCTCAATGTTTGTGTATCAGTAAATGATTTGATTTCTCCATCAATTTTAAAGCTTAGCTTAGTAGGATCTAGAATTCTGGGCTGGAAATTGTTCTGTTTATGTAGATTAAAGGTAGATGACCATTGTCTTCTTGCTTGGAAAGTTTCATTAGAGAAATCTGCAGTCACCCTGATGGATTTACCCCTGCAGGTCAACTGGCACTTACTCCTGGCAGCTTCAAGAATCTTTTCTTTTGGGGGCAGTGCCTGTGGCTCAGTGAGTAGGGCGCCAGCCCCATATACCAAGGCCTGCGGGTTGAAACCCAGCCCCGGCCAAATTGCAACCAAAAAATAAAGGGGTTGGGGTGGGCACCTGTAATCCCAGCTACTCGGGAGACTGAGGCCAGAAAATCACCTGACCCCAGGAGCTGGAGAATTCTGTGAACTGTGACGCCATGACACTCTACTAAGGGTGACAAAGTGAGACTCTGTCTCTAAAAAAAAAAAAAAAAAAAAGGAAGGAAGGATAAAAGAAAAAGGATCTTTTCTTTTGTCTTGACTTTGGACAGGATCATCATAATGTGTCTTCTAGAAGCTCAGTTAGAGTGGAGGCGACCTGGCGTCTGATATCCCTCTGAAAGGAGTGTATCAGAATCTTTGGTGATATTTGGGAAATTTTTATTTATAATATTCTCTAGTATGGTTTCCGGTCCCCTGGGGCATTCTTCTTCCCCTTCTGGGATACCTATAACTCGTATGTTTGAACACTTCATAAAGTCCCATAATTCTGTCAGTGAACATTCTGCTTTCTGTCTCTTCTTTTCTGCCTCTTTAACTATCTGAATTATCTCAAGAGCTTTGTCCTCTACCTCCGAGATTCTTTCTTCTGCATGGTCTAATCTGTTGTTACTTTCTATTGCATCTTTATTTTCCCTAATTGACTGCGTCAGTTCCTTCAGCTCTGCTATATCCTTTCTATATTCTTCATATCGTTCATCTCTTATTTGATTCTGGATTTCCTTTTGGTTATTTTCCACTTTATCAGCAGTTTCCTTCATTGTTTCCATCATTTACTTCATTGTTTTCATCATCTGTATTCTAAATTCCCTTTCTGGTCATTTCTAACATTTCTTTATAGGTGGAATCCTCTGCAGTAGCTACCTCACAGTCCCTTGGTGGGGGGGGTGTTGCTCTGGACTGGTTTTTCATGATGCCAGGTGTTTTCTGCTGATTCTTCCACATGAGTGATTTCTTTCTTCTGTTTCTTTGCCCTAATTTTCCTTTCACTTCCTCTTGATCTTTAAGGTGATCATTAATTGGGGGCCCTATGGGTCAGCCTGAAACAGACAGTGAGGTGATGAAATGTGTAAGATCAATATTATTACTGCCATAACCATCCATTCCCATATTGTTTGGCAGGGAGGAAGAATACCTTCCCTTAGGCCTGGTGGGAGCAACACATCATTTGTGGAAGAGATCCCTAGTCCTCTCACCTCTAAAAGTGTAATCTGTCACAGAAATTGAAGTTCTGAACACTTTCAACAGTGTGGCTACTTCTTCTCCTTTTTCTTCTGTGAAGGCAATCACTGGTTTCGTTGGTGTAATTTTGTTAATTATTCTGTTCTTTTACCTAGCTGGAAGGAGAACTACTCAAGGAGAACAATGGATGAGACAGACAACTGCGGGTTTCTCCCTTATCCTGTACAAGAATATCTTAAACAGAAAAAGGGGGACATGTAGGAGACTGAGCACCAGGCTTATAAGAGTGGTCTCCAGTACTTGAGGGAGGTGCTGGGAGTGGGACAATCTCCTGGCTGGCATGGAGATGTTTTGAAGCTCGGAGACAAGCCCTCAAGCAACTGACTGCTTGAATGAGATGAGATTGGTCACTTGTTAGCAAGCAGATTTTATATTTTATACATTCATGGTCCATCAGGGTGGGATGTCGAGCCCATGGGGAAAGAGATGAGATTGGTCACTTGCTAGCAAGCAGATTTTATATTTTATACATTCATGGTCCATCAGGGTGGGATGTCAAGCCCATGGGGAAAGAGATGAGATTGGTCACTTATTAGCAAGCAGGTTTTATATTTTATACATTCATGGTCCATCAGGGTGGGAGTCGAGCCCATGGGGAAAGAGCATGTGGCAATCATTAAGCCTGTAGCTCCGGTATGTGGGCCCCCCACACCTGTTGTATAGTGTTTCAATAAAAGGTCACAGCAGAGGTTACTCAGGGCTTCCCTGTACCTATGGAAAGTCCACCTCTTGCAACCATTTTTACTTCTAATCCATGTCCCAGCTGTACCCTTCCTGTGGTGATGTGGTGCCACAGCAGGCACCAACAAAGGTAATGGGTGCCACAGCAGAACCGACAGAAGTGTGCAAACTTGGGAGGGCATCTAATAGCCATTGCTGCCACCTGTATTTGCTGGTCCATGTGTCAGTCCACTCTGCAGCCAGTCCTGACCACTGCTTATTGTGAGCTTACAGCTCTCCTTCAAGCCTGCACAGATATTTGTGAAGTCAGAACTAGAGGCTTAGCAGGAGAGCCTGCAGTGGCAGTGTGTATAGCAGATATGTGTGGCTCTTGGAGCTGTGCTTCTTTGTTCCAAGGCAGTTCCATAATCCCCCAGAGCCAAAAGTTGATTCAGTGCCCTCCCACAAATCTCAGCTCCTCCTTGGAACCTTGCTCAGGGCCTGTTACTCTGACAGTTCACATGGTTACAGCAGACTCAGTTATTTGTTTTCAAATTTGAAACCTCAAATCAGAAGAGAGGGATTATGTCAGGGATGGGGCAGACATCAAGTGTCTGTTTCCCTTTCCTGGACTCAGGTGTGCAGTTTATTTTAGTCCATGAAACATAAGAAGGCATAGCCATGTCCACCACTGAGAGTGGCCCCTCAGTGCAGCCAGAGAAAACAGCTGCTATCGCCCAGGACTGAGCATGGGGCAGGGCCACAGGGAAGGCTTCCTGGTTCCTTCCAGATTCCACCTAGTATCTAAGCATCCTGAGCTCCCTCACTGGGCCATAGTCCTCAATCCCCAACTCTTGCTACCTGAACTGGGAGGAGCTCAGCAAACACAGATGGAAGGAGCCCAGAACTCTGCCATATACACCCCTGTGAGCAGAGTCCCTGGCTAGAGGAGGAGAGAGCAGCCCAGAGGTCCAGTGTAACCTGCTCCATAAGCAAGAAAACATTTCTTATGGTTTTATGTTTTGTTTACTTTGATGTTTCAAGTTCCCACACCAGTAGAAATTGCTGAGCAGAACTTTGTAACTGTCTGTGGCTCTGATACTTTCCCTTTTGAATTTCTTTCCCAGAAATGGTAGAACGTCCTTGAAGCCATGAGATCAGTACAGAGCCTTCCACCTCCTGTGCAGAGGGAGAAGACACGATAAGTGAAGCACCACCACAGATTGTGCCCAAGGACCCACCGAGCCTGCACACAGGCTGAAAGAACGACCAACTTTAACCCCTAGCCTTTTATAACACTAACACCCCCACTCTGAGAGGGAATCATCCATACTTTGGTCATGAGATGTATGTCCTAGTGTGATTTCTCACTGAGCTCATGTGCCCTGCGCTCCACCCCAGACCCGTAATGCTGTCACTTGCCTCATGCATTGTTCACTTTCACCTGACCCTGCCGGTCAGGGAGGCAGATTGAGGCAGTTCATACCTCCCTCCTCTCAGTAGACTCATCCACTGTAAGAAATCTTCCTTTGTAGAATTCTATGCAAAAGTCATTTCTGGCCCTGGATGAGTCCCTACTTCTAGCAACTTCTTGTTGTTTAGAGACAAGATCCTGTTCGTTGCTCAGGCTGCAGTGCAGTGGCACTATCATAGCTCTCTACAGCCTCCAACTCCTATGCTAGAACCATCCTGCTCCCTCGGCCTCCCCAGTAGCTGGGACTACAGATGTGTGCTATCACTCCTGGCTAATTGTTAAATTTTTATAGAGACAGGGTCTCAGTATGTTGCCAGGATGTTCTTAAAGTCCCATTATCAAGCAATTCTCTCGCCTCAGCTTCCGAAAGTGTTGAGATTATAGGTGTGAGTTATGTGCCTGGCCCGTTTATAGCAGTTTTAACCTCAAGTCAGGGACCTGCATTTCCTCTAGCTGCTTAATCTGTGCCCAGTATTTGTAATCTCTGGTCTGTGTTTACCCAAGACCTCCTTCCTAAATGTTTCATTTCTTCTTTAGTGTGTGTATCTGCTACTACCCCATGCTCATTGTCCCTGGGTTCCATGAAAACCAACTTAAGAGGCTGCTTTGTTCTCTTAGCATGGCTAAAGTTTGGGCAAGGTCAGGTGAGCTTCCCCTGCCAGCCTCTGGCTGACCAGTGAGAAGCAGCTGCTCAGAGCGGCTCCCATGATCCTTCCTACTGGTATTCACACCCTTGTAGAATCCATGTTTCTTTTGTGTGGGCTGGATGTAGGGGTATCTGCAAGTTCATGCGGATCCCAAGTATAATCTGCCATCGTGGCTCCACAGGCCAGTGGGCTCACTCTTAGTCCCAGGAAGGAACTGTGACACTGCCTGCAAGGATTTTCTCAGGATAGACACCCACCAGCAGGTGGTGCTAGTGAATAGAATTTGGCACAAATGCTGGGGTGTCCCTTCCAAGTTCAGGCTTTAAAAGACTGTGATGCCCATCTTACTCACACTCTTCCTTACCCTTTGCTTGCTCTGATGACACAAGCTGTCATGGTGTGAACCTGAGCTCAGTGGAGAGGCCCACGTAATGAGGAACTGAAGGAGGCCTCTGACCTACAGCCACAGAGACAGTGAGTTTGGAAACTGATCCTGCCCTTGATGAGTCTTGAGATGACTGGCTTGTCAGAGAACTAGAGCCAGGGGGTCCAGCTGAGCTGCTCCTGAATTCCTGACACAGTAGCTGTGATCTAACAGTGGTGGTCTAAGCAGCAAAGTCTGTGGGTATTTCCCTCCACAGCAGTGGGTAACTAATACAGATAGGTCTGAGAGAAGAAGCTGAGACAGAGTCTGTACCGTGTGTCCATTAAACATTTTCCCCAGATCATCAAAACTAGCCATGAATATTTTTCATAAATTAATTATTATCTAGCCATTGTCCTATTATTGGCTATTCTGATTGCTGTCATTCTTTTCTGTGATGTGTAATGCTCCCAAGATGCATGTGTAAACTTTCATCCATATCTCTGTTTACTTCTTAGGGGACTGTTTTCTAGAAGTGGACTTACTATGGCACAAACCTCTGGTTCTAGGTGACTAAGGGGGTTCCAGATCTGTCTTCAGATATATAGAATCTAGCTGACAGCCTGATACAGAGTAGGGGCCCTTGAGTAATCACCAGATTATGGAAAAGCCTTTATAAAGTCTGTAGGATCCTTGTTTTGAGACTCCTTGGGGTGTTTCCAGGTGCGGCTTCCTATTGGACAACGACTCTTCAGCTTATGACATCTGACTGGTGGGGGAAAGATGTGCGTAGACTTTAGCATGCGTCAAAACGACTGGGAGCCTCATGAAAATACAGGCTCTGGGCTCTAGTCCTGGAGACTCTGAATCAGGAGGTCTGGGGCAAGATTGGGGAGCCTGCATTCCTAACTGGCTCCTGAGTGATGCTGAGGTTCCTGGTCCCTGGGCTGCACATTCAGTAGCACTGGAGCAGGGGACATCTGCCATGCTTTGCTCTCTAACACTCTCTTGAGTACCACCACCTCTGCACCCTGTGTGGTTGGCTGGAGCTGTCAACCAGGGGTGCCCAAACACCTCTGTACCAGGGTGGAGAAATGTGCTCTTTTGGTCAGATAGCCAGTAAGTGGTCCATGGGTTGGAATGTGACTTGGGTAGGGACATTCAGAGTGCATTGTCAGGGATTAAGGTGGATAAGGAATGAGAAAGGAAATGTCCCATTTGAGTTTGGACACAGGGAGGATCCAGTGATCCTGGAGATTTCCTGAGAATGAAGTTAGCAGAGCCGAGGAAATGGAGAGAGACAGTCTCCTCAGGGTGGAGTTTGAGCCCCATGGACTTCCTAGAGAAGGATCCCAATACACTCCTCTTTTGCTAAAGCTTGATTGAGTCAGGATTCAGTCTTTTAGAACTTGAAGATATCTAATTCAGGATTCCCATAACCTGGAATGCGAGAGGATGTTAATGTGGACATTAGCAAGAATGGCCTGCTCACAGACGTCTCTCTGTAAAGTCAAGGTGACTCTCAGTGAAACTTGCTGGCCCTAGTCCTGGGACCATGTGCTAACCCTCCATCTGAGGAAGGATTGCAACACTGCCTGTAAAGACTTTGACCAGGTGGACACCAGCAAGCAGTGTTCTCTGCAGGTGTGCTGTTAGCTGAGTCCTCTGTCACATCTCAGGCTTGCTCAAAAGAACCTGTGTATGAGGTCTACCCTCAGGGAATGAAAGCTGAGACAAAGGACTGAAACTCACCAGACTGAGTCAGACCTATTTGCAGCCCTACGTCTGATCAGGGGAAAATACCCATGACAGAAACAAATTCTGCGAACTTGTTCTGTTCTATCAGCATCAATCAGGGACGGGGCTGGAACTGAGTGAATCGCCCCAGCCCCTATCAAGTACCCAGGTTGTCAGGCCTCACCTCCCCCTGCCAAACAGTGACAGGGAGTGGTGGACTGGCTGAGGAGCCACAATCTCCCTATGACCCAGGCAGGTGCAAACCTCTAAAGCATCTGCTCATTGGAGGAAACTGGATCACAGCCCTGCGGGGTTACCACTGACTGTGTGTGACAGAAGGGCAAGGTGGGGAAGGAAGTGTCAACCTTCCCAGACTAATCTACTTGCTGGGGAGGGGAGCTCTCCTGAGCTCAAAGAGCACCGGAGTGAGTTATACTAGAGCTTCCAGCAGATTCCTGCTATCTAGTTGCCAGAGACTTTTTAACTCTTCCATTTGAGACTGGTGCTGGCTGGGACAATGGATTGGGACCTCTTCAACTGAGCCAATCACCAGAGGACTTTCAAAAGTGGTACCCTGGATGTGTGGTAGTGGGAAGGTTTGATTTTGCTTTTCCAATTGTTGCCTGTGAGGGTTGTGGTGACTTAACTTCTGGTATTTCTCCACAGCTTAGATTTCAATCCAGAGTAACTGATTCTCTAGGGTAAGACAAAGAACAGCTGAAAATAAGACAGAACCACTTAACCCCACCACACCAAGAAGGTCCCCAGTTTTGCAAGCAGTAGCACTGTACGGGTCCTTGGCAAAACTCTAGGGGGAAAAGGTACAGATACCAGTCCCAGCTTTCAAGCAAAGAACTGGTCAATCACTACTCCTAGAACCCCCAACCCAACTTGTCCTTATCTACTCATCCAGGGAAACAGTGTAAAATTAATTATGGGGCAGAATCAACAGAAAAGCTCTGGAAACATGAACAACCAGTGTAGATCAACCCGCCAAAGGAACAATTTGGCAGACACTAATGATGGTCCTATGCATAAACAGATGGCTGAGATGTCAGAAATTGAATTTAGAATTTGGATTGCAAACAAGATTAATAAAATAGAGGAAAATTTGGATTTAGAAATTCAGGGTGCATTTCAAAAATTCTCTCAAGAAGTCAAGGAATTCAAAGACCAAATGACCAAAAGATTTTGACACATTGAGACAAGAAGTTGCAGCCCTCAAAGATCTGAGAAACACAGTAGAATCCCTCAGCAACAGAATGGAGCAAACAGAAGAAAGGATTTCTGACATTGAAGATAAAGCTTTCAAATGCTCCCAAACCTACAAAGAGGAAGAGAAATGGAAGGCAAAAATGGATCATTCTCTCAGACAGCTCTGGGATAACTCAAAGAAAACCAATATTCGCCTTATAGGGATACCTGAAAACGACGAAGTGACATCACAAGGCACAGAATCTCTTCTTTATGAGATTATGAAAGAGAATTTTCCAGACATGCCAAGAGATTCTGAAATTCTGATAGCAGACAGGATCAGAACCTCAGCATGACTCAACCCTAGTAAAACATCCCCCAGGCACATCATAATTAAGTTCACTAAAGTCAATATGAAGGAGAAAATTTTGAAAGCAACCAGATGCAAGAAATCTATCACCTATAAGGGGAAGAATATTAGAATAACTGCAGATCTCTCTGATCAAACCTTTCAAGCTAGAAGAGAATGGTCATTGACTTTTAATCTCCTAAAACAAATTAACTTTCAACCCAGGATCTTGTATCCCACTAAACTGAGTTTCATTTATGATGGAGAAATTAAATACTTTAATGACACCCACATGTTGAAGAAATTTGCTATGACTAAAACAGCTCTCCAGGATATTCTCAGACCTATTCTCCATAATGACCAATGTAATCCTCCAAAGTAAAAGTAAACTCATCCAGAAACTTTTTATCAAAGTTCAACATCCACAGCGATGAAAGGATTAAAAATGTCCACTAGATTTTCTGAAGATTGATCAATATTTTAAATTAATGTGAATGATTTAAATTGTCCTCTAAAGAGGCATAGGTTGGCTGACTAGCTACAAAAACTCAGGCCAGATATCTGCTGCATACAAGAATCTCATCTTACCTTAAAAGATAAATATAGAATCAAGGTGAAGGGATGGTCATCTATATTCCAGGCAAATGGAAAATGGAAAAAAGCAGGCATTGCAATCTTATTTGCAGATACGATAGGCTTTAAAAAAAGCAAAGTAAGGAAAGATAAAGATGGACATTTCATATTTGTTAAAGGTAATACTCAATATGATGAGATTTCAATTATTAATATTTATGCACCCAGCCAGAATGGGTGTAACATTGGAAAACAACATTTCAGGCAAATGGAAATCAGAAGAAAGGAAGGTTCACAATCTTATTTTCAGATACAAGTTGCATTAAAGGAACCGAAGTTAAGACAGACAAAGATGGTCCTTGTCACTTCATATTGGTCAAGGGAACAATACAACAAGATGGCATTTCAATTTTAATATATATACACCCAACATAGATGCTCCCAGATTGATGGAACAGACCTTAATTGGTCTGAACAAAATGATATCCGATTAATACTATAATACCGGCTCGGTGCCTGTGGCTCAACGGGCTAAGGCACCAGCCATGTACACCTGAGCTGGTGGGTTCGAATCCAGCCCAGGCCCGCCAAACAACAATGACGGCTGCAACCAAAAAATGGCCAGGCGTTGTGGCGGGTGCCTGTAGTCCCAGCTACTTGGGAGGCGGAGGCAGGAGACTCTCTTGAGCCCAGGAGTAGGAGGTTGCTGTGAGCTGTGATGCCACAGCACTCTATCCAGGGTGACAGCTTGAGGCTCTGTCTCAAAAAAAAAAAAAATACCATAATACCTAGGGATTTGAATACCACTCGTGCAGAATTGGGCAGGTTCTCTAAACAGAAACTCAACAAAGGTACAAGGGACTTTAAATGTGGCCCTAGAACAAATGGGCCTAATAGATATGATACAGAACACGTCATCCCAAAGCTAAGGAACACATGCTCTTCTCGTCATCCTATGGGATATACTCCAAAATAGACCATATCCTAAGACAGAAATCAAACCTCCACAAAATTAAAAGACTAGAAATTATACCCTGAATCTTTTATGACCTCAAGGCAATAAAGGTGGAACTCAACTACAACAAAAACTTTCATCCCCACACCGTGGCATAAAAATTAAAGAACCTAAAAGAAGAGTTCATCCTCAGAAATGCCACAAAGAAAGGAACTGCAAGTTTCATAGCAAACTCTTTGGGCACAGAGATATCTAAAACTAGTAAAACTCAGACCCCTTAAGCTTTTCTTTTATACAGTTTGGGTTTATAGGACAGTCACCAGCTAAAATCCCACTGATTTATCCAAGGTGCCAACCAATCCTTGGCTAAGTCATTCATGATATTTTATTCACATAGCAAGAAATAACTCCACAGGTATTTGTTTTAATATCCGATTCAAATATATCAGATCTAAAAGTAAAAAAAAAAAATTAAACAACCTTCTGTTGAATGACAGTTGGGTCAAGAAGGAAATAAAGGAGGAACATTTTAAATTTCACAAACATAACAACAATGAAGCTACATGTTACCAAAATGTGAGGGATACTGAAAAAGTAATTATAATAGGGTAATTTATCACATTAGATGTCTACATCCAAACTACAGAAAGAGAGCACGTTCCACAAGGTAATGCATCATCTTCAGGAAATGAAAAAGGAAGAACAATCCAACCCCAAACCTAGCAGAAGAAAAGAAACAACCAAAATTAAATCAGAAATACATGAAATTGGAAACAAAAGCATCATTCAGAAATTAATAAAACAAAAAGCTGGTTCTTCAAGAAAATGAATAAAATCAATAATCATTAGCCACATTAACTACAAACAAAAAAGTAAGATCTTTGATACTCTTAATCAGAAACAAAAAATGGGTAATAGCAACAGATACCACAGAAATACAAGGTATTATTTCTTTCTTTTTTTTTTTTGCAGTTTTTGGCCAGGGCTGGGTTTGAACCTGCTACCTCCGGCATATGGGGCTGGTGCCCTACTACTTTGAGCCACAGGCACTGCCCAAGGTATTATTTCTAACTCCTACAAAAACTCTATGCCTAAATATTTGAAAATGGGCCAATATCTGGAATCACACCATCTCCCTAGACTTAATCAGGAAGAAATAGACCGCTTGAACAGACCAAAATCAAGCACTGACATTGAAGAGGCAATAAAGTAGCTTTCAACAAGAGAAAGCCCTGGATCAGATGGCTTCACACCAGAACTTTTCCAACCTTAAAAGAAGAGCTTGTACTTATATTGAAGAACCTATTTCAAAACATTGAGAAGGAAAGAACTTTCCCCAACAAATGATTTGAAGCAAACATCAACCTGATATAAAAACCAGGAAAGGGCCCAGCTAAAAAGGAGAGGTACAGATCAATTTCACAAATATTAATGCAAAATAGCTACACATTAAAAACATTATACATCACAATCAAGTAGGCTTTATCCCAGGGATTGAGCATTGGTTTAACATATGCAAATCCATACATGTAATTCATCACGTTAATAGAAGCAAAAACAAAGACCATATGATCCTCTCATAGATGTATAAAAAGCATTTGATAAAATTCAGCATCCTTCTACAAGAACACTTCAGAATATAGGCATAGATGACACGTTTCTTACACTGATTAAAGCCATCTATGACAAACCACAGCCAATATCATACTGAATGGAGTAAAAAATGAAAGCTTTTCCACTTAGAACTGGAAACAGACAAGGATGTCCTCTATCAATACTACTGTTCAA
>CAUYRH010095733.1:0-12736 GCA_963574655.1 Perodicticus potto | reverse complement strand
GAAGATAAATACATTCAGAAAAGAAAACAGATGGTTACTGCATCGAAATATTAAGCAATATTAGTAATAATAATGCCAATAAAGTAAAGTTCACATTGTCAAATAAGAAGCTACTGATCTCTCTAGTCCTCTGTGTGGAGTGCGGCAGTGGGAGGAAGACATCAATGAACCTGATGAGGAAGCTGAATTTCCCCCTGAATCCCCAGCTAGAGAACAAGGAAACTTCCAGGGAGAGCTGGCGCACCCTAGAGAGGAAAGGAAGGAACTGTCCATGTGGTTACCCAGAAGACAGGAGGAAGATGAAGCAGATAGCAGCCAGACAGCTGACAGCCAGATCACGGCTGATCCTCCCATTCCTCTGGGAGACCCTCACCCTACAGACATCCCAGGATGCCCTCCTGAGAGCAGCCCTGTCCAGCCAGAACTCCAGCAAGCTCTGGTCCCAGTCAGGAGAAGGCCCTGGAGTCAGCTCTGCCCGCCCCCACAGCATCTTAGGTGTGCCCCTAGCCATCTTCAGAAGGAGGGAGATGGTCTGACATTGGGAAAGGCTAGTGGCTCCCTGGCCCCTGTCCTAAGCACTCCCCCTCCTCCCCACCAGGGTCGCTCGGCACCCACTGATCCCGGGCCGGTCATGGCCCTGCTGCTGCGCCAGGCCCCACCCCCCACCTGGCCCCACCTCCAGCTCTAGTACCTCCAGCCCTGGCCAGTGTGAGGCACTCCCCTTCCCATCCAGAGCCCTGTCTAGTTCAATAAATCCCCCAGGGTTCTTTGTCTTGTTAGCCCCATTGTTATGCCACCATTGTTGGGCTTAACCCAGATACAGGACATGAGGATCCAGTCCCATGTGTTGGATATTTATGTGATGGCTCTTGGTTTTGTACTGTTGTTGACTGTATTTCTTAACAATAGCAAAATATACCCAATTAAAAAAAAAAATAAGAAGTTAACTGATGACTGCATACTGTGCCTCACAGTCAAAGCACTCTATAATGTCTTATTTGTCAATTCAACTTTTTTGACATGGGATAGTCACATGATCTATTTCTTCTTTAGTAAGTTTTGGTAGGTTATGTCTTCCAAGTAATTGGTCCGTATCACATAAGTTGTCAAAAGCGTGGCCACAGAGTTGTCTGTAGGATTCTCTTGTTAAGATTCTAATGTCTGAATCTCCCAGTGCTTTAATCTTGGGCTTCCCAGGCCCCAGGACTGTGAGAAATAAACTTGTGTTGTTTATAAACAAACCAAACCCCCCGCCCAAATTCTAATGTCTCTTCTTTCAATCCTGATATTGATGATTTGTGCCTTCTATGCTTTTTTCATGACTTACAGATTTATCAATTTTTTTTTTTTTTTTTTTTTTGGTAGAGACAGAGTCTCACTTTGTCACCCTCGGTAGAGTGCCATGGCGTCACACAGCTCACAACAACCTCCAGCTCCTGGGCTTAGGCGATTCTCTTGCCTCAGCCTCCCGAGTAGCTGGGACCACAGGCCAGATTTATCAATTTTTATGATCTCTTTAAGGAACCACATTCTTAAAACATTTCAGCAAGTATATTTGTTTACATTTTTTCTTTCAGCACTTTAAAGATGTCACTTTATTGGGTTCTAGCCCAAGTAGTTTCACAAGAGAAGTCCTGCGAGTCCCAGCATGGTCCTTTAACTAATGAGCCTCTCTTTCTCCAGCTGCCTTTGAGATTTTATCTCTGCATTTGGTTTTCAGCAGTTTGAACATGAAATGCACTGGGGGCATGTGTATGTTTGTTTTGGTATTCAGCCTGTGTGATGTTCTCTGGGCTTCTTCATCTGACATTGTGTCTATCACTCATTTTGTAAAATTTTCCACCAAATATCTCTTCTGCTATATTCTCCATCTTCTCTTTCTTGGATTCTAATAACACGTATATTAGGCTTTTTGGTGTTATACCACAGCCCTTGAATACTGGTCCCTGGTGCCAAAAATATTGAAGACCACTGCCATAGAATATCTTCATAATGCTAAGAGAATAAAACCATAACCTTCCAGAATTAAGTGATATGCCCTTTCTAGAACTAAAAGCAAAGTAGAGATACTCTCAGATAGTCAAAAATAACAGAATTCTATGTTAGCCAGTTTGCGGAAAATATTTCAAATGGTATCTAAAACCAGCACATTGTACCCCATGATTGCATTAATGTACACAGCTATGATTTAATTTAAAAAATTTTTGAAAAAACAGAATTCTACCAGGAGACCTGCACTATGGAAGATGGAAAATTACAGCATTTTTGAAATTCAAGAAGAAATGTTAAACAAGTAAAATAGTAAACACATTTGTAAATATAAATACCATCTGTATAAAATACGTTTTGATTTGCAGAATCAAACAAGGATCACAACTAAATTGCCGGGTAACAAGAATTCGTGAGTTGAAGGAGAGTAAGCAAAGTTAAAATGTTCGTGTGGTCCAGGATGATTTTGACTTTGTTAAATTTAATAAGCATGATAAAATTGCAGGGATAACCACTAAAAGAATATAAATAGTGTACAAATGCCAGTGTTAATAAAAACAAATTAAATTTAAAAATCGAGAATACTCAATTCAAGAAGGAAAAAGAGCAGAACAAATACAAAAATAAGGTAATAGTCAAATATATCAATAATCACAATAAGTAACATGATTTATTTAATGGGATTATTTACTAAATGTCTATGAACTAAACTGACTGGTTAATAAGGAGATATGATTGCAAAAAAAAAAATACATTTTCTGCAGTGACACACTTAAAGCATAGGGACACAGAATATTGGAAATAAAATAATAGAGAGTGATATACTAGTAAAATACCACCCCAAAGAAACCCTAGGTCAGTATAACAACAGCAGACAAAATATACTAGAGTGGAAAGCATTATTTGGGATGATAAGGAGTCACTTCATGAAAATAAATTTTCATGGTCCCTGGTACCAAAAATATTGAAGACCACTTAAAGGAGCATACATGTATTATAAAGAACGAAAAATAATGAGGTGAAAAACAAAAGCACAGGTTGATTCTTTTAGGAAAAAACAAAAAAAAAAAAAAACAGAGCCATGTCTGGCAAGATTAAGTCAAAAAGACAGAAGATAGAAACTACTAATCTTAAAAACGACAAAGAGCATTTAACAGTGTAGATGCGGCAGAAACAGTAAAGATAATAAAAGAATATTTATTATGAATATAGCACTTGTATGTCAATCAATTTGAAAATACAGATGAAACAAAATTGGCTAAAATAATGTGGCTTATTAAAACTGACTCAAGAAGAAATAAATTTGGGATAGTCTTATGTTCATTTTAAAAATTGAATCGATAGTTTAAAATCTTCCCACAAAGAAAACACCAGGCTCAGTTGTATTCTGTCTAATGTCTAAGGCGTGGTATAAATGTTATTTCAACCTCATATAAACTTTCAAGTGTGGGGAGGACACAGGGGCATGGAATATGCTTTTGATATTTTAACCAGAAAGAGGATTTCATAGAAGGAATTATGTATTAGACAATTGCTGGGAAAACTAGAGAATGGAAGTTGGAGGTGGAGGGGAGATGAGATGGGCTTTGTGGTCCAAGTTGCTCACTCACCATCAATGCCATTCAAGAACGCTGCCACTGTCACAGCTCAACTGCCTCCACCACTGAGGTGACCACCAGGCCTTGCATTCTGCGCAGACACCCTCATTTGCGGTAGCCCCTTTGCCAACTCCCAGCTGCCTTAGCGTACCCACCACCTCACTTCTCCTTACACCTACCCTAGCTGCAAGAGAGTTTGGAAAATGTTGTTCAGGGACTTACAACCTCTTCAAATACATGCTGGGGAAAAATGGAAGTTGATAAAACTGGTTTGTGAATCCAATACATTCTGTTGCCCATCTGGGGGAAGCAGTTATAGCTTTGATAGTAAAATCAAACAAACATAATACTAGAAAGGAAATACTTAATATCATTGCAAAAATCCTAAACAAATGTACTAGTCATCAAAATCCAGTAATATATTTTAAAAGTGCCATACAATATTCAAGTCGGGTTTATCTTGGAAATATATGATATTGAGAGCAGACACCTGAGAAGGGTGAGGTCCAGGAGAACAGGTCTTCTCAAGAAGACCACAAGGATACACCTGCAGGGTCCCATCCATCCACGGTGACTCAGCTCTTGGGAATTTGTAGACTTAACTTCCAGAACTTTCCACTTCTGTGAAATCCTATAGTTCTGCGGGGGCTGAAACAGCATCTCCCGCTTGATTCAAACTGACCAGTGAAAAAGGTACCTATGGGTTGGAGCTTTTTGACTGGAGATAAACAGGGAAAGACCAAGCCAGTTGGGGAGCATGGCCGTTTTGAATTCTTCTATGCCGTAAGCTCCGCCATCATAGAAGAAAGAAATAAAGCCCTTCAGCCCATAAAAGCTGAAATAAAGCCCTTCCTCTTATAAACATAGTGTTTGGGTGCTCTTTCTCTCCATTGGGCCTCGTCTTCCTACAACAATATGTTCAACATTTTTATTTTGTATTTATTTATTTACTTTTTTGAGACAGAGTCTCACTCTGTCACCCAGGTTAGAATGTCGTGGTATCACTGTAACTCACAGCAACCTCAAACTCCTGAGTTCAAGTGATTCTCCTCCCTCAACCTCCCAAGCAACTGGGGCTACAGGCATCTGCCACAATGCCTGGCTAGTTTTTCAGTTTTTAATAGCAATGGGGTCTCTCTCTTGCTCAGGCTGGTCTTGAGGTCCTGAGCTCAGGTGATCCACAGGCCTCAGCCTCCCAGAATACTAGGATTATAGACTTGAGTCACAGTGCCTGGATGATAGGTACAGCATTTTAAAAACCCCATAAAATCATTTGATAAGTTCATACGTATTCATGATAAAAAATTCTTGAAAAGTAGGAATAGAAGGGAGCTTCCTGGGCATGAAAAAGAGCATTCAGAAAAAAGCAAGTGTCCTTTGTAATGGTGAATACCTTCACTATAAGATCACAAACCAGACCAAGGGACACCTTTTCCCCTCCGTGCAGTGCTGGAGAGCAGACTACACCTGTGGCTCAACAGAGTAGGGGGCCAGCCCCATATGCTGGAGGCAGTGGGTTCAAACCTAGTCCCGGCTAAAAAAAGGGGGGGGGATGGTGCCTGTGGCTCAAAGGAGTAGGGCACCGGTCCCATATGCCAGAGGTGGGGAGTTCAAACCCAGACCCAGTCGGAAAAGAAAAATAAATAAATAACTACTGTGTATGGAAGGAAAGGCAGACATCCATGCTGGGAGTGAGGGGGCCATGAAAAGATGACAGTACCTTGAGCCAGGGCATTAGTGGCAGAGATGGAGAGGAGCAACAATTTGGGGCTGTGCTCTGGAGAATGGCTCACAGGATGTGCTGCAGGACTGGGCTGGAGGGTGAAAGAAATTAAGGAAGCCAACTCTGCATGGACAGGTAGGTAAATAAATCAGGCCAACTTTCCATTTTTAGTTTGGACTTTAAGAAAATCAATCACCTGGCTAAAAAACAGAAATAAGCTAAAAGATGAGTCAGAAGCTATTTGCAGACAGAAAGAACAGTGAGGCTGTATAGGTACTAATGGTCATTTTATAGTATTTTTTTTTTTTTTTTGGACAATGTAACAGGACTTTACGATCTCAGAGTGAATCAAGGGAACCTAAAAGAGATAAAAGCAACTTCCCAGCTGCCCAAATAAGGCATCGTCTATGTTTTCCCCACACAGTAACCAATGACTTCTTCCCTGAGTGAAGGAAGAATATACTTTATGTACAAGTCTATATTGCTCTTAAATCATTTGGGCACTTATGAGAATAACTGTCATTTTAATGAGTTTCTAAAAAAAATCTCTGTGAAAATCACTATTTTATTGCCAAATTACAGCTCTAATTTTGCCTTTATGTTTTCAGAGAAACCCAGGCCCCTCCCCACCCCTTTTTTTGAGACAGAGTCTCACTGTGTCACCTGGATAGAGAGCCACGGCGTCACAGCTCACAGCCACCTCAAACTCTTGGGTTCAAGCGACTGTCTTGTCTCAGCCTCCCGAGTAGCTGGGACTATAGCCTACCACAATGCCTGGCTATTTTTTTTATTTTTTATTTATTTTACTTATTTATTTCTTTATTTATTTATTTATTTTTTGAGACAGAGTCTCACTATGTTGCCCTGGGTAGAGTGCCGTGGCGTCACAGGTCACAGCAACCTCAAACCCTTGGACTTAAAGGATTCTCTTGCCTTAGCTTCCCAAGTAGCTGGGACTCTAGGCACCCACCACAAAGCCCGGCTATTTTTTGTTGCAGTTGTCATTGTTTAGCTGGCCCTGCTGGGTTCAAACCGGCCAGCCTTAAATGTGGCTGGAGCTATAAGCACTGTGATACGAGCGCTGAGCCATGGCTCACTTTTAGAGACTGGGTCTTGCTCTTGCTCAGGCTGGTCTCGAACCCATGAGCTCAGCTGATCTACCCTCCTCAACCTCTCAGGGGAAACCCAGCCCTTTTAAGAATAAGATTTCTAGACAGCAGCAACTGCACAGTTCTATCCTCAGCAGCAGAAGAAAAATTAAGTAATTAGTTCTTATACAGATTTTTTTCTTATTACCAAATGTTGCTTTTGTTTTGTTCATAGTTAATAGCTTTTGTAATATGGACACCACATAACTAACTCTCCTGATTCCTCCTTAGCTGACTAGCTTTCTCTACCCAGAAAAATAGTATTGCTCTTTTGGGTTTAATTCTCTTTCTGCATGATGAGGAGGAATAAGGCAGACACAGATGAGTATCAAGTCTGGGGGAAGGGATATACTAGGAGACTCGGAAATGAAAGAAACTGCCATCTTTCTGTTGCATGTCTTATTTGGTTCTATAGTATTAATTCACTTATCCACTCATAATTGTAAAACCACCCAACTGAAATTGGAAAAATAGCTTCAATCATTTTAACAGATATTATGTGTCTGACCTATTGAAAGACAGACTTTCTGCCACAAAGGTAAGCTATCAAAAAGCATGAAATACCTTGATTTTGCTGCATGGAAATGCTATGTTGCAGCTCTTATCAGCAAATATAACTATTACATTTATTTCTAAAACGGATGAAACTGAAAGGAGAAATAGATCTATTTAACCCAGGAGGTAAAAGACATATAAGACATGGATGAGAGAAACTGAAGAAGACACAGATAAATAGAAAGAAATCTTGTAAGTTCACAGATGGGAGAAATTAATATTGTTACAGTGTGTATGCTACTCAAAGTAATCTATAGATTCATTGCAGTCCCTATCAAAATTCAAACACATATTTCATAGAAATAGAAAAACATCTTAAAATTAATATAAAAGCACAGAAGAAAACCTGAATAGCCAAGGCAATTATGAACAAGAAAAACAAAGCTGGAGTTATCAGTCTACCTAATTTAAAACTATACTACAAGAAGTCTTAAAAAAAAAAAAAAAACTATGTTACAAACCTATACTATTTAAAATAGTATGGTATTAGGGAAAAAAAAGAAACACATTGACTAATGGAATAGACTAGAGCGCCAAGAAATTAATCTACACATATGTGGTCAACAAATTTTTGGCAGAAGTACCAATCCCATGGGCAGTCTCTTCAACAAACTGGATTTCCACATGCAGAGGAATGAGATTTGACCTCTTATCACACATGATATACAAAAATCAACTCAAAATGGACTAAAAACTTAAACGTAACACTAGAAACTCCAGAACTACTAGAAGAAAACAGGCAACAACTACACAGTATTGATCTGGGCAATGGATATTTTAGATTTGACCTCAAATGTGTAGGCAACAAAAGCAAAAATAGAGTAATTAGATTACATCAAACTAAAAAACTTCCACACTGGCTTGGTGCCCATAGCTCAGTGGGTAGGGTGCTGGCCACATACACTGGGGCTGGAGGGCTCGCTCCCAGCCCGGGCCTGCTAAACAAAAATGACAACTGTAACAAAAAAAATAGCTGGGCATTGTGGCAGGCTCCTGTAGTCCCAGCTACTTGGGAGATTGAGGCAGGAGAATTGCTTAAGCCCAAGAGTTTCAGGTTGCTGTGAGTTGTGACACCATGGCACTCTCCCAGGGTGACACAGTGAGACTCTTTCTCAAAAAATAATTAAATAAAAATAAAATAACATATAAAAAACTTCCATACAGCAAAAGAAACATTTAACAGTGTGCAGAAAAAACCTATAGACTGAGGAATGGGGGTGGGGAATGGCAATCTACACATCCGATAAGGGTTTAATATATAAACCAATTCAACTCAATAGCAAGAAAAGAAAAACTCCCATTTGTAGGGTGCTGGCCCCATATACTGAGGGTAGTGACTTCGATCCCAGCCCCAGCCAAACTACAACAAAAAAATAGCCAGGCGTGTGGCGGGCACCTGCAGTCCCAGCTACTTGGGAGGCTGAGGCAAGAGAATCACCTAAACCCAAGAGCTGGAGGTTGCTGTGAGCTGTGACACCACAGCACTCTACCAGGGGCAAGAAAGTAAGACTCTGTCTCTAAAAAAAAAAGAAAAGAAAAGAAACAAGGAAAGAAAGAAAACATCCAATTTAAAACAGGCAAGAGGCCTGAATAAACATATTGCAAAAGAAAACATACAAATGGCCAATGGATACATGAAAGAAAAGTTCAGCATCACTAACCATCAGGGAAATGTGCATTAAAAACATGATGTGATATCATTTTATACCTATCGTACTGGCTTTTTCTCAAAAGGATGAAAGATAAGCGTTGGCGAGGACTTGGAAAAAAGAAACTCTTGTGTACTGTTGGTGAGAATGTAAATTATACATTCATTATGGAAAACGGTATGTATGTTCCTCAAAACACTAAAAACAGAATTACCGTATGATCCAGCAGCTCCACTTCTGGATATTTAGCTAAAAGAATTGAAATCAGTTTGTTGAAGAAATGTTTGCACGCCCACGTTCACTGCAGCACTATTTGCACTAGGTAAGTTACGGCAACACCCTAACTTGACTAGTTAGGATAAAAGCAAAAAAGATTAAATGGATGAATGGATAAAAGCAACGTGATCCATGTATGCAATGGAGCACTATTCAGCCCTTAAAAAGAGGACAGTTTTGTCATTTGTAACAACATGAATGGAATTGGAGAACATTATGCTAAATGCAGTAAGCCAGCCACAGAAAGACAGATACTTAACATTTTCAATTTGTTTGTAAAATGCAAGAAATTGAAGTCACAGAAGCAGAGAGTAAAATGGTAGTCATATAGCCTAGAGGGGTGGGTGAGAGAGGGATTTGATGGTCACAGGGATAAAAATCTCTGTTAGACAGGAAAAATGAGTTTCTTTCTTTTTCTTTTTCTTTTTTTTAGTTCGATCGCACAGCATGGTGAATATAGCTAATAATACAGTATCATACATTTCAAAATGGCTAAGAAAGTAAATTTCAAATGTTGCCATCATAAAGAAATGCTAATTATTTAAAGTGATGGGTACGTTAACTAGCTTGATTTAATTATTCCATGTTGTATTCATAATTTGTAACATCACTTTGTATGACAATTATATTTTTGATTTATAATTTTTAAAATAAAAGGCTGGGTGCAGTGGCTCCCGCCTGTAATCCTAGCACTCTGGGTAGCCAAAGCAGGTGGATTGCTTGAGTTCACGAGTTTGAGAACAGCCTGAGCGAGAGCGAGACCCCATGTCTAAAACCAGCCAGGTGTTGCGGTGGGCACCTGCAGTCCCAGCTGCTTGAGAAGCTAAGGCAAGAGGACAGCTTGAGCCCAAGAGTTTGAGGTTGCTGTGAGCTATGATACCCACTGCACTCTAGCCTGGGTGACAGAATAAGACTCGGTCTCCAAAAAAGAAAGAGAGAATTTAAATATAGAATGTATCCTAGGCCATAATTCAACATTAACATTTGAATGAATAGAAATAGAAATGAAAGAATAGAAATCATATGAACTATGTTCTCTGTCCACCACAGAATTAAATTTGAAACCAATAACAGAAAGATAACCGGAAAAAAATCTGGAAATACTTGGAAAATCGATAAAATGTTTTGAAATAATTTATTATTCAAAGAATAATAAAAGAATCACAAGGAAAGTTTTTTAAATGTTTTGAACTAAATGAAAATTAAAATAAATGATATCAAAATTTGTGGGAAACAGCTAAAACTATGCCTACAAAGAAGCTTATGGCAGTGTCTAAATTAGAAAAGAATAAAGTCTCAAATCAGTAATATAAGCTTCTAACTTAAGAAACTAGAAACAGATGTACAAATTAAATCCAAAGTAAGCAGAAGAAAGGAAAGATAACTATCAGAGCAAAACTCAACAAAATAAAAAATAACCAAAAAAATGACAGAGAAAACCAATGAAGTCAAAAATTGGATCTTTGCAAAGATTGATAAAATTCACAGTCCTCTAGCAAGGCTGATCAGGAAAAAAGGAGAGAATATTCAAATTACTGATATTACAACTGCAGGTTCCACAAATGTTAAATGATAATAAAATATAATGAATAACATTATTCAATAAATTCAACAATAGGACAAAATTTTATAACTATTTGCAAGGCACATCGTTAAAGTTAAAGAAGACAACTTGACAAGCGGAAGAGCCTTATAGAAAAGTAATTGAATTTGTACTTAAATGTTTTATCACAAAAAAACTCCAGGTCTGCATGGTTTTACTGGTCAATTCTATCAAACTTTTGAAAAAAAAGTTATACTCATGAGACATAATCTCTTCCTAAAGATAGGATACTTCCTGTTGTAACTGTGGCCACCCATAAGAAAACACAGACCCCCACTTTAGGCTCAAATCACATGGTGATGATTTATTACAACTGCACAGGTGGACCACTGCCCCAAAGGGCAATGGCCCAAATCAGGTTGTCATTTATCACATCTGCACAGGTGGACCGCTGCCCAAAGGGCAAACGGCAGCTAAGAGAAATGCAGGCAGCTTTTTATACCCTTTTTGTGCTGATGTGGCAAAGCAAGCACGTACAAAAGTGGAATGTGGCTGGTTATAGGGCGGGGTTACAGTCAGGTAGTTGGCTGAGGGGGTAGCTGTGTGGCGGCTCAGGGGGGTAACTCAGTAACCATGGGGACAACTTGGAAAGCCCAGTAGCTTGGGAAACTCAGTTACCTGGTAAACTTTGCTTGAGTGAGTTTCCACCATTGTTTCAACCGGCCAGGGGGTGTCAGGGAACTCAAAGAACTTCCTTGTCAGAAACCCATTCTCGGAATTAACCCAAGGGGGGGGTCCATGCTGGGGACCAAAGCCGAGACAGGATGAGACAGACTTGGGTCTTTTGGGGGACTGTTGGCCTACAACATTCCCAACTCATTTATGAGGCCAGCAATATGCTGATATCAAAAACCAGGTGAAAATATTAAAAGAAAACTACAAAGCAAGATTTTCCATAAACATGAATGCAAATTCTAAACAGAATTTCAGCCAATTGAACCCTATATATAACATGTGTGTGTATGTGTGTGTGTGTGTATGGCAATAATATATCATGACCAAGTGAAGATCATCACAACATTGCCAGAATACAAGGTTAGTTTAAAATTCAAATATCAACCAATTGTATTTGCTATATTAACACAGCATAAAATCAAAACCACGTGCATCTATATTGAAAGCAAAAAAAAACACAAACAAACAGACACTGTCTTTATTTGCAGATGATACTCAGAAAATCCAATGGGATCTACAAAATGCTATTATATTGCTAAAGTGAATTTAGCAAGTTTGAAGGGGAGAAAATTAATATCAGAAAACCTGTTGTAATTTCTATAAAACAGCAAGAATCATTCATAAATTTAAAATTTTAAAAATATAAGTCACACAGACTTCCAGAGCAAGATGGTGGCCAAGTAACAGCTTCCTTGCAACTGGGCACGGTGAGACTGGGGAAAGAAGACTTCAGGCATCTCTGGCTGATGGGATCTGCCCAGAAACATCCCTTTGGGGAGACAGGGAGACAGTGTGAGACTTCTGGACCCCCTGAGGAAGGCAAAAGCAGTGGAGAACTGGCAAGTGGTTGCGTGTGTTAGTTTGGTCTAATCCTGCCGGCAGCTGTAGGTACAGCAGCAGTGAGATTGTAAACTGGAAAGGCCTTACCTGTGAGCTGTTTGGGTTGTTTTGGATTTGGCACTCAGTTGAACTACCTTAGGAGAACTTGGGCAAGAGTGTGGAGGTCTTTGAGTGTTGTCTAGGGCCCCAGACTGAGCCACCAAGCCAGACAGAGCTACAAGTATTTGCTTGTGGACCGTGTGGAGCCATTGTGGGAGAACTGCCCCGGCAAGCTCTACCCTCAGGGTCGAAGAACAAGCATCAGGCAGGAGCAAGTAATCTAATGACTCAGCAGCGTAAAGGCGGGGACTAAGACGCCTTGCAGCCTTAGCCCTCAGGGGCATAGAGTGATACTGGTTTTGGCACACTGGGTAAGTGGATAGCCACTTCAGGAGTGATCCCAGCGACAAGCGCTTTCCTGGGAAAGATTCTGCTTAGCCCAAGTTAGCAATTTAAAGTGCTTTCTAAGCGGGTTGAGAAGGATTTAGACTCTCCACCCTGCAGGGTTTGAGAAATCATTAGAGGCCTCCAGTCTCCATTTCGTACAGCCGTATCAGCATTGTGATTAACATTTCATACCCCAGAAGATCACCTGTTGCCCAGACAATATTCAGCAAGGAACATATACTGCTTTGTTTTTG
>CAUYRH010095732.1:0-16306 GCA_963574655.1 Perodicticus potto | reverse complement strand
CTGGATAGAGTGCTGTGGCATCACAGCCCACAGCAACCTCCAATTCCTGGGCTCAAGTGATTCTCTTGTCTCAGCCTCCCAAATAGCTGGGACTACAGGCACCCGCCACAACGCCCAGTAATTGTTTTTCTTTTTTTTTTTTTTTTTTTTTTTTTTTCCCGGTTACAGCCGTCATTGTTGTTTGGCAGGCCCGGGCTGGATTCGAACCCGCCAGCTCAGGTGTACGTGGCTGGTGCCTTAGCCTTTTGAGCCACAGGCGCCGAGCCAAGCCCCCCATACTTAACTGAATATGTGCTGTTTAAAATGCACCACCGAGAGTAAATACAATGGTGCCTTTCCCTTTTCTTTCTGCTAACCTCTGTTTCAAATCTTCATCACTGCCAACTGCACATTTCGCTTTAAGACACTGCTTCAATGTGGCTTTCTTATTCTCAGAGCACACAGAGTCCAACTTCCTACATCTTTGTCCTGTACTTTTGGGGGATACTGTGTACAGAGTGAGGCTTCTTCAGAAGGGGAGCACGGGGCCATGTTGGCTGGAGGGTAGCTGAACTGGACCAGTTCCGGCAACACCATCGCAAAACCATTATGAGCACAGACTCCATGACTTCTCAGCTATGTGACTCAGGACAAGTAGCTTAACCTCTCTGTACCTTGGTTCATTCTTCTTCACAGAGGTAGATGCAATAACAGCACCTACCTTACGGGGCTGAGTGAGCGGTGGAATTGTGCGTGGACAGAGCATCAGAGGGTGCTTTATCTGCAGGTGTGTCCTCAACATACGTTTGTTACTCTCATATTGCTCCAGCAGGAAGGCGCGCACATCATCTCCAAGACCATTTGTTCCCTTTGCTGTCACGGACTTTGTGGTTTGGTGAAGAACCACTTTAACAGGCGTTTACTCCCTCTTCTGGCCGGAGGGGTTTTCACACTGCCCAGAGGACGTGGTTTAGAACCAAGAGTCAACATGGAGTAAAATAACCGATACATTCCATGGAGGGGATCTGTCCTCTATTTTAACTTGGAAGACGAACACTTTTCTGTCATGTCTATCTGGTCTTTCCTGGTCATTCATTGTTGGGGCTTTCCTTGGGTCTCCTGTCCGGGATGTCTTCTAGACACATAAAGTTGCACCAGCACCATTCTTACCGTCCATTACGATTCCCACGGGCTCTTCCCAGTGTGTATGACCCTCTGGGACAAACACCTGCTCCCTTACAGCTGTTGGTTGAGAGCATATCTCTGTACCTGTCGCAGTTGCACCGTGGTCAAACCACAATGGCAATGACCACTCTGAGAAACTTGTGACATAAACATGATTGTCTACTGCAGACACGGAGTAGAATGAAGAAAGGGAAGAAACCCCTAGGGAGAGATCATCTGCCTTTGTCTAAGATGGAGGTGACTTATTTATTTATTTATTTATGCTTTTAGAGAGAGTTCTCACTCTGTTACCCGGGAGCTGGAGTGCAGTGGAATGACCACAATTTGCTGTAACTTTGAACTCCTGGGATCAAGCAATCCTCCTGCCTCCTCAGTCTCCCAAAGAGCTGGAATTAGAGGCATGAGCCACCACACCCAGCCAAGATGACTTTATTTAAAACAGGAGACTGTCTGGGCTCTGTGGCTCACATCTGTAATCCCAGCTCTCTGGAAGGCTGAGGTAGGTGGATTGCTTGAGCTTATGAATTTGAGACTAGCCTGAGCAAGAGCAAGACCCCATCTCTAGACCCTGCCTAGCCAGGCATGATGGGCACCTGTAGTCCCATTTATTGGGGAGGCTGAGGCAAGAGGCTCTCTCTCTTTTTTTTTTTTTTTGAGACAGAGCCTCAAGCTGTCATCCTGGGTAGAGTGCTGTGGCATCACAGCTCATAGCAACCTCCAACTCCTGGGCTCAAGCGAGTCTCCTGCCTCTCCGCCTCCCAAGTAGCTGGGACCACAGTCGCCTGCCACAATGCCCAGATATTTTTTGGTTGCAGCCATCATTGTTGACTGGTGGACCCAAGCTGGATTCAAACCTGTCAGTTCAGGTGTATGTGGCTGGCGCCTTAGCCGCTTGAGTCATAGGTGCTGAGCCCAGCAGCTCTTGTGAGCCCAGAAGTTTGAGGTTTCTATGTGCTATGATGCCAGGGCACTCTTATTGAGGGCGACAAAGTGAGACTATGTTTCAAAAAAAGAAATTAAGAAAAGTTACTATGCCAACAGTTAATTGTATTTTAGAGTTTAAAGTTGATAGTTTTAATTTTATCATCTATTTGCTTATTATATGTTTGTATATGTTTAAATGCATATCTATAAAATATCTTTTGATAACTTTAAAAATAATAAATAAAGAATAAGATAATAAAAGACAAATTTGAGATCGTATTGTAAACGTAAAAGATCTAAAGAAGATAATATAGGTTTCTAATGCCAGAGATGAACTAATCATGTCCTAATGGCCTCACCTCCTAATATCATCATATTGGGCATTATATTTCGGTTTTTGACTTTTGGAGAAAAACATTCAGTCCATAATAACATCTAAGAGTGGTTCTCAACTTGTGGTTTGTGACCCACAGGAACTGTATTAAAGAGTTGCAGCATTAGGAAGGTTGAGAACCACTGATCTAAGACATTTCATTAATCTTTTTTTTTTGAGACAGAGCCTCAAGCTGTCACCCTGGATAGAGTGCCGTGGCATCACAGCTCACAGCAACCTCCAATTCCTGGGCTCAAGCGAGTCTCCTGCCTCTGCCTCCCAAGTAGCTGGGACTATAGGCGCCCACCACAACGCCTGGCCATTTTTTGGTTGCAGCCACCATTGTTTGGCAGGCCCGGGCTGGATTCGAACCCGCCAGCTTAGGTGTACGTGGCTGGCGCCTTAGCCGGTTGAGCCACAGGTGCTGAGCCATTCTTTAATAGGTGGTTCTGGTATAGAGCAACCTTGTAGTTGTCTGTGCTAATGTACCAGGTACCTCATTGTTAGCAAATTAGGCCTTAGAAGCACAGAGAAGCTAAGTGACTTGCCTAAAGTCACAAAGCTATTTATAAACAAGGGTAGGGGTAAAACTCATAGTAAATCAGTCCTCTTTCTCCTGAGTTTCTCCAACTTTGGTGGTGAGAAAATTTTACCCATGTTAAGAGAACAATGGAACTTAGAGTCTTAATAAACATTTAAAATAATACTTTTAGAGAGAAAGGGACTTAAGTCAGGCTAATTGTATGGGTTGTGATTAGATCATCTAGGAAATAAGTAGATTTCTTAGATGACCAAAAATCTCAGTAGAGATTGTCAGTGATAATATTGACACCATGAAGTTGTACTTTCTACCAGTCTACCTTCACATCTTCAACTTTTATCAACCCGTTAAAATAATGAAACAATGGAGGCTGCTATTCATAACATTACAGCTAGATTTTTCTTTTATTTCTTTGAGACAGTCTCACTCATTAACCTTCAGTAGAGTGCTGTGACGTCACAGCTCACAGCAACCTCCAACTCCTTGGGTCTAGGTGATTCTCCTGCCTCAGCCTCCAGAGTAGCTGGACTACAGACACCCGCCACAATGCCAGGCTACAGCTAGATTTTTAAAACCCGTTTGAAATTCTTAGAGAAAATATCATCTGAATAATTCCATTAATATTCAGTTTTACTTCTGAAATACAGAGTGTTGCCACCCAGCCCTCCTGATTAACGACACAGAGGCAGCACCACAGACGAAATGATTGAATTGAAAGGGAATGGCTGAAGCTTGCTCAGGCATTTCAGCAAATTTATTTCTTCCAAAAAGGCTTATATAGGCCCATAACCTAATCAACAAGCACATGACTTAATCAATAAACATATGACTTAAACCTGACCCCAGGCCTTTTGCTGCCTGGTGTTTACAGGTCTATGGATAAATCGGATTAACTGATAACCACTTATTATGTAAAACTATCTTTATTGGCTAAGGTTTGACTGGCTTAACTGATAACTACTTTACCAAGGTTATTCTTATGCTAAGTAATAATCCTTTAAGGCCATTTGAAGGCAGTTAACCCTCTTAAGGGAGTAGTCTGGAAAATCCACCAGGATTTTTCCTTTCTAACTCACAGAAGACTTTAAACTTGCCTTCACAAAATGGGAGACTGATTGACCTTACAAGGGCGCAGATGCCTGTACCCCTACACAGAGTTAATGCAACCAAACTATGTAAAGGGTGGGGTTTTTTTTGAGACTATCATATTGATTTATTCTTAAGATGGTTATTAAGAAACATTTATTTTTAGCAGTTTGTGATGCTTTTATAGATATTATTTCACTTCATAATTGTTTAAGATAGAAAATTTTGGAGACATTAGCTCTGAAAGACGCGATAGTAATTATCTGTATTAAAACCCCTCACTTTACTGATAAGGAAACGAGATCAGAGACATGAAGGGGCTCCCAATTACCAGTGAATAGATGGTGGAGTTATGCTTCTATCCAGGCTTGTCTTCAAATCTGACCCTCTGCCCATGGCATCAGAGCCATGAGCTGGCCTAATTCAAACATCCTCCATTTAATGCCATATGGCACAATATGTGAACTGTTCCTGAATAAATCGCCTTAAAAATAACATCCTCTCCAGAAGATGGACCCTGAAACTCATATCATCTGTATCTAGAATACAATTAACTGTTGGCATACTAAATTTAAAAATACATAATCTATTGCTCAGAGAACTCAACATCTTAATAAACTGTAATACTTTTAAAAATATTTTGGTAGAATTTTCATACGTGTGACCTCTGGAGACACAAGATAGAGTCTACTGGCTAGAGAAGACATCAGGTGCTAAAATCATTTCATCTGTGAGTACGAGAGACCTGAAACTTCTCCTGCCCCTAAGATTCTCTGCCAACCATTCATGTGTGCTTAACTAAGACCTATTTGTGTGATGGCTAAGTCTAGTTGGAGTTACCTAAGAATCATGATGGGTGGGGAAGGGTGGATTATCCTGATGTGGGTGACTAAAGCAGTGAGCAGGCAGTTTTTCTAGTTCGTTAAAGACGATTATCGGTGGAGAAATGGTCACTGAGAAGCATTAGCAATGGGAGGGTACACAAATGTTAATTTCAAAACAAGTGAAATGGATGGAGCATAGTTCAACACAGTTGCACAGTTCAACAACTGTGCATTCCGAAACACACAGAAATGACTTCTTATATGCTCGGGTGATTTGAAGCCTAGGTGTCAATGGCTTGTATGGTTTTTAGCCATGTGGGAAACTTTCCCAGGAGAATTTAATTCATTCCTACATAGCAATTATTTTCTTTAATACCCTGAGGGGAGATTAGGCAGTGATGTCTAGTGGAAAGAACACTTACCCATTTTAAGAATTGATATTAGTAGTTGAAAAACAACAACTGAGATTCAGCTGGTAGAAAAAGCAGATCGATAAAGGTTCACATATATGTTCCTCCTCTTCTTAGCTTTGTAACTTTAAGCATGTTATTAAACATTTCTGGTCCTTGATTTTCTTATCTATAAAAGAGGAACTCCTATTTTCTGATGTGATTGTTGTGAACATCAAGTAAAATTATATTTAAAGGTACTTCATAAATGATAAGTGGCTATATATTTTCAAAAATACAAGGAGTCTTCAAAAAGTTCTTGAAAAATTCATGTTATGGAAAAAAAACTATGCACGGATCTGAAATGTTTTTGGACCAGAATAAACTAACAATAACTTGTTATGACGTATCTGACCAGGATCTATTTGAAGCCCAAAGAAGGATAAGACACCTGTTTGGAAAGATCCTCTTTCAGAGCAACATGAATTTTGATAAAAGTGAAGCAAGAGCAGACATCTACCTGATGATAAGCTTGGGTGGAAGTGTCATGAAATCATAGATGCTATTTGAAGAGTTTATGGGGAAAAATGCCCCATAGAAATCAGTAGTTTAAAAATGGGTGTGTCGTTTTAAGAAGAGACAAAATGATATTGAAGATGAAGCTCACAGCAGCAGACCTTCCATATCAATATGTCAGGGAACAATTTTGTCCATGTCCTAATTGGAGAAAATTGATAATTAGTAGCACAAACAATAGCCAGTGCCATAGCATCTCAGTTCACTTATATAGTTCTGACTTAAAAATTAAGTCTGCTCAATGGGTACCAAAACCATTACACCCAGATCAGCTGCAGACAAGAGCAGGACTTGCATTAGAAATTTTAAACAAGAGGGATCAAGATCTGAAACATTTCTTCGAAGAATCGTAACAGGAGGTGACACATGGCTTTACCAGCGTTGTCCTGAAGACAAAGCACGATCAAAGCAGCGGCTACCGAGAGGTAGTCAAAGCAGACTGTTCAAGAGGAAAGGTCATGGGAACGGTTTTGGGGGATGCTCAAGGCATTTTGCTTCTTAACTTTCTGGAAAGCCAAAGAATGAAAACATCTGCTTTTTTGAGACTATATGGAAAAATTTAGCTGAAGAGTTAGCTGAAAAGCGCACCAGGAAATCTTCACCAGAGGGTCCTTCTCCACCACAACAATAATTCTGATCATTTCTCTCATCAAACAAGAGCAATTTTGTGAGAGTTTTGATGCAAAATCATTAGACATCCATCTTATAGCCCTGGCTTTTTTTTGTCTCTTTAATTGCCAGAACTTCTAATTCTTTCAGCATGGACTAATAGGAGGGTATCATTGTTTACAAAAATGTCTTGAGCTTGATGGAGGTTATATTGAGAAATAAAGTTTATTTTTTAATCTTTTCATTCCATTTTCTGCAAACTTTTTAAAATCTCTCTCCCCCCCCCCTTTTTTTGAGACAGAGTCTCACTATGTCACCCTTGAGAGAGTGCTGTGGCGTCACAGCTCACAGCAACCTCAAACTCTTGGGCGTAAGTGATTCTCTTGCCTCAGGCTCTCATCACACAACATCTGGCTATTTTTGTTGTTGTTGTTGTTGCAGTTATCATTGTTGTTTTAGCTGGCCTGTACTGAGTTCAAACTTGCCAGCCTTGGTGAGTGTGGCTGGTGTCCTACCCACTGAGCTACAGGTGTCACCCCAAATCTCTTTTAACAGATAGTTTGTGCAAAAGCTGCTCAGATTATTGAGGAACATTTTCACTAAGTTAGTTTCAATATAACTAAAATAGGAACACTCATTTTCCTAAAATAAACATGATAAATATTACCATTCTTTTTGCTCTGCTATATTTTGTATATCTTCCTAACAGTGATAATTTGTTAATAATGGAATAGAAAAAAAAAGTGAGATCTTTTGGTTACATGCTTAAAAAACGTGGAGTGATTGACTTGTTAATTTTGAAAATAATGTTTGGGAAATTATCTTTGAAAGGATAGGCTGAGCAGAACTCCCTGGTGTTGTTAAGCCAGTGGGGAAGGCTTCCAGGAAAGTCAGAAGTTTCTTTTTTCCTCCTCTTTAAAATGAAACATGAGGGAGGTGCCTGTGGCTCAGTGAGTAGGGCTCCAGCCCCATATACCTAGGGTGGAGGGTTCAAACCCAGCCCTGACCAATCTGCAACAAAAAATAGCCAGGCATTGTGGTGGGTGCCTGTAGTCCCAGCTACTTGGGAGGCTGAGGCAAGAGAATTGCCTTAGCCCAAGAGCTGGAGGTTGCTGTGAGCTGTGACGCCATGGCACTCTAAGAAGGGCAACAAAGTGAGACTTTGTCTCTAAAAAAAATAAAATGAAATATGAAGAATGTGCATAGCCACCAATAAGAATATAGCTGATGTACACGAATATAGTCTGAAGTGGTCTGATTTTCATAGTAGGCCCAAATGAGGAGGCATCATTCATTCATTCATTTCACATATATTGATCATCTACTCTGAGTATTGCTATAAAGGCAGGTGGATATGATAGAAGAGAGAACAATACAGAAACATCCCTGTGGAACTTACCTTCTAAGAAAAGGTTGGATGCTAGCCAATCATCACCCTGGTAGAACAGGTCAGAATTCTTTTCTTTTGAAGTTTATTGCTCCCACTGATGCTATCTTGTCAAAGATTTAGAGGCTCTATCTGAATGGAACAAAAATATTCCTTATTGCCTTACTGTCCAAATAGCTGGATTAATTAGCCAGCTCTTCTGATTGTTGGAGTGGGGTCCACTCTAATGATACAAGCATCCTTGTCAGGTATTTCTACCTCTACCTCAGCTGAAAAGGGCTAAATTCTTGGAAACTTTTAAAGATTCCTTAGCCTAATTATTATTTTTTTGGTCTGAAATACTTCTAAGAAGGTGAAACAACCCTAATTGAGTATCAGATAAGCCATCTGAAGTGGTTAAATGCTTAGTTAATATCATATTTATAATTTTTCCCTCCATCTAAAACTGACATTTGAAGATTTTAGTGAAGGGTTTAAGAATTCTACATTTTAGTAAGAAACTTCTGTCTTGTTAACTTGGCACATTAATGTTGTATATATTTTTCTCTATGCCACCTTAATTCTGGGGTCTGAGCTGAGGAATCCATTTGCTCAGTAGTGTTTGGTAAGTGTTGTTGGAGAGTGCATTTAAAGGGTTTGGATTTTTGCTATGGGATTATTTTCCAAGGGAAGCTCTGGGCTAGCCACATGAATAAGCACAGCCCAGGGAGGATGCCCGGTAAACACTCAGTACTGTTTCAGGGAGTGGAACTGAGCTAAGGAATACTAACGACTTGACATAATTTTGACATTTGAGAGTTTACAGGTTATTATTATATGTTACCAGTTGCTTTAGGCAACAGACTCTCTTGTGGCTTCAACTCTGAACTCTGTACAGATGCGCCCCACGCCCGTCTCTTCAGGACTCTCGGATTTCCATCAGACATTTTATCCAGATAACCCACAGCTGGCTGGCCTTGGATGCAACGCCTCCCTACGCTCATTAGCCCTCAGTCACAATTCAGTTTGCCTTCCACATTTATTATTTTTTGTTAATACAGGATGTCCCGAATGTTGTCATACACATATAGGGAAAAGGAGAAATTATAGCTAAATATATTTTGTTTATAAAATATTTACTACAAAATTTTACAAATATATTTCTCTGTGTTTTGATATATAAATATAAAAAATACAACATATGTTTGTTAATTTTCCGTTCTATGGACGGCCCCTCTCTGGGACACCCGCTATATGTGTCCCCCTGGATTTGAAATACAAGCATTTTCTGTGTTGATTACCTCTGGATTGCTCCAGCCAGCTAACCAGAAGATAAGTAACATTAATTCATTTCTGTGGCATTTCCTATAAAACCAGTCTTGCGTTCCAGGCCCTCCCTGCCTTTTGCTGGGAGGATGTCTCTGCACAGCCTGGCTGTCCTCCGCTGCCTGGCCGTCTCCCGGTACAGCCCAGTGACTCAGCCTCTGTGATCACTTTAGCCTTGTTCTCTCTGATCCTGCCCCTCCCCCCTACCACAGCTTGGAGACCTTCAGGCTCCCGTTATCTACTGAAATTTTAATTTTTTCAACCTGACATTCAGGTTTTCCTGGATTTGGCCTTAGCTGTTCCTTCCTCTTTTCTTTCTCTCTCCCTCCCTTTTTGTCACAAATGATTATTACAGACCAGAGAAGCCTCCATATTAAGTGCCAGAGAAATGTTGATGAGCCAGACAAATTCCACCCCTGCCTTTGTCAGAGTGCACATGAAAGAAAGATCCACAGACAAGTGACTCATGTCCAACGGGAAGCATGCTTTGATAGGGAAGTGGGGACACAGTGGGAGGATGAATAGGCGACCTCGTTTAATTGAGTAGGCTGATTTCTTTGAAGAAGGAACAGAGGCTGAAATGCGTGGAAAATTAATCAGCAGAAGAAAAGGCTGGGTCTATTTGCATGTTGGAATGTGCCCTGAGGTTGCTGAGGGTGAACGATCCGAGGCTGTGCTTCCCAGACTTCACTGTGGCGGGGAGTCCTCTGCAGAGCTGGTGGGGACACCGCTGCTGGACCTCACCTCCAGTAGGTCTGGGGACCCCTGAGAATCTGCCCTTGTAACAAGCTCCCTGGAAGTGCTGAAACTGCGGACCTTGGGACCACCTGCTGAGGACCACGGTTCTAAGGGGAGCAGGACTAGGGTCTGTGGGGCCGGAAGAGGCTGTTCCTTAGCCCAGGTGAGCAACGAAAGTAACCTGGCCCACAGGAGTGGTGAAGAGAACAGAGAAAAGTGGGAGGCTGGAGTCAGACTCGGGACTTAGATCTGTGGGATTTGGTGATGAACGTGAGTGGAGGGGAGAGGGAGGTGAGTGGGGTCAAGGATGGCCCCGATTTCTGGCATAAGCCCCTGGGAGGTGGAGTGCTGTTTACTGAGATAGGGGATCCGGAAAGAGAAGCACAAGTGGGGCAGAAGGTGTGGAGTTCAGTTTGGGGTAGAGTATACTGCTTTGGTTGAGAATACAGGCTCTGAAGTTAGAACCCAGGGTTTGAGCACCAGCCTTGCTCTTCCTCGAACTTCCTGCCCTCTAGCTCCCTTCTTTTGACATTGTGACAAAAAACGTACCCACCTCATAGGATTGTAGAGAGGATTGACTAACACACGACATATGAGATGTTGGTAATGGTGCCTGGCGTGTACCTTATCCTCCTATTACCAGTAATCAGTTTCCTTCCTAGACATTTTCTTATTCCAAACTGATTTCATCGCTCCTGGAAGGCTGTCACCTCGAGCCTTACCATCCTTAATGCTTTGCTTGTTCTGGTGCCTCTGTCCAGAATTCCTCTCTATCATTCCTCCCCACCTCTGCAAAATAAGTCATACTTGTCCTCAGAGTCCAAATCAAATGCTGCTGCCTCCATGAAGGCTTCCCGATTGTCCTCGGGCACAGTGACTCCCTCCGCCCATCATTCATAATCTCATTTTAGAACAAAGCATTCTTGACCTTTGGCTCTGATTACTCTACAGGTCTCATTTCCTCTTACTGGCAAGGTTGGGTCCTATCCTGTTTTGTGACTTTCATTTATACACCAGCCTACATGTTGAGTGAATTCTGAACTTAATGTTGAAACATTGTGGGTGCCTGCTACTTTTAATTTTCATATATATTTGGATGTGGAGTTGGTTAGACGGTTATGATTTATTGTGCTTGACAAAACACACTTACATCCATAGACACATGGGTTTATTTGTTTTATAATTCAGTAGTAATTCATTGTCTGAATGAATGCTCCATTTTACTGTTTTCTCCTGCTTGGGGAAAATGACTTAGCAACAGTGAAACTATTTGAAGTCTACCCTGCTTTTTAGCACAAAAACACTATCCACATTTAAAAACATTGAGCAGGACAGCTCTCTGTCCCTGCACAGGCACTCACGCAGGTCCTCAGGAACTCATGACACTTAGTTCTGTCCTGATCTTCTGCTTCAGTGGCATTTAACGTGCCCTACACGTGGCAGAGGCTCTCATGCTGGAAGCTTGTTCTAACCTTCCTTGCTTCGTTTCTACCAACCAATACACTCCAGAATGTTTTTTATTACGAAACAAACTGGAATACATCCAGAGCATTTACCAAGAAATAGTCCCGGATCATCATTTTCCCCCAGGGGGGTACAAGTGGATTATAGTCCTACAAACAGGAAATACTCTGGAAATTGCTGAAAATCAGTGTGGGAAAATAATAACACAAAATGTTACATTTTGAAGTTCTTTCCAAAGATTCTGCTTTAGGAAAGGGAAGACATCATAATAATATTTTTTATCTTGAATTTCAGTATTCTATTATTCATTTAGGATGATAAAATCCTCCTAATGAATGCAAACTCTGTCTTTCCTTTGGCAAAGAGAGAGATCAGAGATAAAAAGGTACAATTTGTGATTAAGGAAAAATTTTACTATTGAACTCGTGCTGCAATAGGTATGCTAAATATTCAGAAGCCTGATATCTTTTCTGCACACACCTTTGGAGAGTTCTTTCCCTTTACATCTGGGGGGCTCTAACCCGTACTGGTTTGGACATGGAATATTTATCTCACTCCTCTTACAATTGCCAAGCAGATATTCTCCTGCCCAGAGGCAACAGCACACAAAAATCTTTTCCCCCAAAGTTAGGCAGTGCATGGTACAAGATTTTGGGTAACAAGGCCCAGCAAGGTTTATGAAAAGTCAAGGCCAGTTGGGGAATCAGGATAAACGGTCTTTTTTCAAATTTCTGACATTCCCCTATCATCTTTGGGAGTTCAGATGTATCTGTCTACCACAACAGGGGTAGCCTGCAGGCATTGCAGCACGTGGCTCACCTGTTCCCCCCTTCCTGGTGGAAATAATACTATGCATCTGGGGCTAGGCACTTACCTAAAATGCATAGAGATATGTGCATAGCCACTACAGTAGAAAACGTCCCCCACATTTGGGGAACACTGGTCACAGCAAGCACATGGCTAGATCCTCCTTGCTTTCCAGGGTCCCAACCTCATTCCTAACTCCTTTCTCCAGAGGGCCCCACACCGTCTCACTTTCTTTTTCCTGGGACACACGACGTTTGGAAACTTGGTGTGCCTTCCTTACCCTATTTTTAACTTTGAGTGGATTATTGGTGGTGCCTTTTCCCCTTCACTTACTAAATTATGCTGCACACCTTATTCCAACAGTTTGAGAAACCCTGTGGTCTGTATGGCATCTCAGGTTGGTCAGAAAAGGCAAGCGGGATCTTTCTTCTTCACAGCATGTAGGCAAAATGAATCCCCCCCACCAACTCCTTAGAATAGGCCCTACTTTCCAAAAGCGCTTAGATCGCTGTTGTACACACAATGTAAATATGTCGCTCTGTAGTAATCTGCTACTTTCTGTTGCATTATTCGACAATCCATGTCACAGATTTTTACC
The DNA here is from genome assembly GCA_963574655.1 of Perodicticus potto. NCBI lineage: Eukaryota > Metazoa > Chordata > Mammalia > Primates > Lorisidae > Perodicticus > Perodicticus potto. Next base: position 3,521 of record CAUYRH010095732.1, on the reverse strand, counting down.
GAACACCTACGGTATGCAAGGCATTGTATTCCGACTAGATATCATAAAAGATAGATAAGAAACAATTCCTCTTCTCATTGGTGATTTGAAAAGCATCTACAGCTAGGTGGGCACCAGACTGGACATTGCAGCCTTCATTTTCTATTCTGTGCTCATCTTTACCAAGGCACTTGCTTCTCATCACATCATAGTAAGTCCGGAACATACACCTTCCCCCAAACAGCCATAATATAGGAACATAGCAGGATCTAATAATTGGAAATGTGAACTAACTCACGCTGATCATTTGCAGGGTGTCACGTGATATTGTCCATGTTTCCCTTGAAAATTTAAAATATTTTGCATTGTCCTTGTGGCACCCTAGGATGTCTCAAAGTACATTTTGGGAGCTGAGGGCATTTTAAATAAAATAAAATTAACATGTTTATATGTTCACACAAGCCTTAAAATATGCTTTTTGTTGTCATGGCTATTGAGCAGCTCATATCAACTTGCCATCCAGTTTGAATGTCTGACTCTGTGTACACTCTACATTCTATTCTTTTCTTACAATGCTCATTTCTGTATCCATGGTCCTCAGAGGAAGCCTACTGTGAGTACTGGTGCTATGAACACTCCTGTCCAGGTTTTGTTAGAACATTTGTTTTCAATTCTTTTGTTTATACACCAGGAAGTAGAATTGCCAGGTGCTAATATATAGAATCATGTGCTAATTCTATATATACTTTGTTGAGGTATTACCAAACTGTTTTGCACAGACTCGGTACCATTTAATGTTCTCACTAGCAACGTAGGAAGGCTCCAATTCCCCCACATACTTGACACCACTTATTTTCTATTAATTGTTGCTATTATCACAGCCATCCTCATAATTGTTCAATCCTGTCTCCCTGTGGTTTCAATTTGTGTTCTCTATTGACAAAAGCCACTGGCCACTGAACATCTTTTCACGTGCTTGTTGGTCATTTCTATACCTTATTCGGAAAAGTGCCTTTTCAATATTGTGTCTAGTTTTTCATTGGGTTGTTTGATTTTTGTTTTGTCCATTTCATTTTTGAAAGATTACTGCTAATGGATTTTGGATACTTTGGTAGGTTATGGTCCTCCAAAGACATGGGAAAAGGGACTTTGCGGGTGTGGTTAAGGATCTTGAGATGGGAAGGTTAACCTGGATTAGCTGGATGAGCCCAATGTCACCACATGTGTATTTATGGGAAGGAGGGAGGCATGTCGGCCTGAGAGAAGGTGATGTGGCTGTGAAGACGTGGAAAGGGAACACGAGTCACCAACCTCTAGAAGCTGGAAAAGACAGTGAAACAGCTCTTCCCCTGGAGTTTCCACAAAGGAACAAGCTCTGCCACACGTGGATTTTAAGCCTCTAAAACCCATTTCTAACCATCAACACCCCAAACTGTAAGGTTATGGCTTTTTTTTGAGACAGAGTCTCACTTTGTTGCCCAGGCTAGAATGCCATGATGCCAGCCTAGCTCATAGTAACCTCAAACTCCTAGGCTCAAGCAATCCACCTGCCTCAGCCTCCCAAATAGCTAGAAGTACAGGTGCCCACCACCATGCCTGGCTACTTTTTCTATTTTTAGTAGAGACGGGGTCTCGCTCTTGCTGGTTTAATCTCCTCAGCTTGAGGGATCCTCCCACTTTGGCCTCCCAGAGGGCTAGGATTACAGGCCAGGAGCCACGGTGCCTGGCCAGGATTGGTGACGCTTTGAGATATGAAGTTTGTGGTAATTTTTTTACAACAGCAATAGGAAACTATCCAGTACTTTTGAAAACAGGATGACTATTTTAAAAGTGTTGTAAAACATTTAAAACTCTTTGGAAAGACATGGGAGGGGGATTTCCACAGACTCTGCTCGAAGGCAAACAAGTTTTAAGTGCATTTGGCCCCTCCAGCAGGCTCATGGTTACCCTGACCAGCGGAGTCCTTCACGGGTCACTCCAAGAGAAATGCATTATTCAGATGTAACCATTTTAATAAACATGACATTTGTGGAGAAGCAGTGAGGAGGAGGAAGACAACGTGTTAAGATAAGGACTTTTACATTTTCTTATAAAGTGTACTTACTGCTCAGCAGAGGTCAGCAGTGGAACATGACAAAGAGAAAGAAATAAAAACAGTAATTATGAAGAATTTGGGGATATAATAAAGTTTTTAAGTGTGATTCTCAAAATTACATCAGGGATATTGGTCCAAGCGATAAATACATATTTTATAAATATATATACTTTTTATTTTTTTTACAGCCATCTTTATGGAAGCATAATTTACATTCAATAAAATTAATCCGTGTAAGTGAACCATTCAGTGGGTTTTGACAAATGTATACAGCCATGAAACTATCACCACAATGAAGACGTGGAACATTTCCATCAATCCACAAGTTCCCTGGGACCCTTTCTCAATATTCTCTACTGCCATTTCCCAGCCCAGGCAAGCACTGATTTGCTAGCCAATTGCATTTGTATAGAGGCCATTGCATTTTACTTTTAGCTGGATATGTTAAACAATATTTTATGTGATAGCAGAGCCATCCATTAATTTTTTTTTTTTTTTTTTTGGCTGGGACTGGGTTCGAACCCACCACCTCTGGTATATGGGGTTGGTGCCCTACTCCTTTGAGCCACAGGCGCCACCCTCATCCATTAAATTATGGCAAAAATCCTAAGTGAAATGGATAGTAATTTTATCCTGGTAATAATTTCCTCTGAATTATTACTTTGGGAATTGGTTTTTAAAAATAGACATGTTTGTTTCTCTAAAATAACTCTCCTAGAGTAGTTTTTTATTTTCCATAAGTAAAATAATATTTTAAAGGTTATATTCATGTTTTAATACATTTTAATATTTTCCTTCTCATTTGATGTTTTCTAATGAAGAATTCATTTGATTAGTTTAGAATCCAGGTCGATGCTTATTTTTCCAGCATGCCCTCGTGGTTGTTTACAGAACAGATATGTGTGCTACGTAAGCAGAACAGACCATCTGGAATGATTCCCAGCTAAGGTACATGAAAAAGATGTTTAAACAAGCCCTGACATTTCCTAAGAGATATTGCTTAAAAGTCAAGGCAAATAATCTAGTAAAGGGCCAGATATGTGATCTATCTTAGAAAAGCACTGCACTGACCAAGTGGTGGAATTTTAAAATCTGTGCACCTTATGTGACCACACATTTCCGCTCCGCGCCTTCCAGCTCTAATGTGACCTGAATACAATAAATGCTAATGCTCCATTTGCTTGTTTCTGGTTTCAGCAGCTTTTGGGCAATTGAATCCTGAGACAGGTTATACAGTCATCTGTGTCACACATGGGGCATAGTTGTTAGCTCATTCTAAAACTTTCTTTTCCAAGTTGTTCATGTTTTTTTTTTTGAGACAGAGCCTCAAGCTGTCACCCTGGATAGAGTGCCGTGGCATCACAGCTCACAGCAACCTCCAATTCCTGGGCTCAAGCGAGTCTCCTGCCTCTGCCTCCCAAGTAGCTGGGACTACAGGCGCCTGCCA
>CAUYRH010095731.1:0-36477 GCA_963574655.1 Perodicticus potto | reverse complement strand
CTTGGAGAAGTTCTATTTGAGTTGAGGTGACCAGGGGACTGATATCCCTCTGAAAGGAGTATGTCAGAATCTTTGGTGATATTTGGGAAATTTTCATTTATAATATTCTCTAGAATGGCTTCCATTCCTCTGGGGCATTCTTCTTTCCATTCTGGGATACCTATAACTCGTATGTTTGAATGCTTCATAAAGTCGAATAATTCTGTCAGTGAATGTTCTGCTTTCTCTCTCTTCTTTTCAGCCTCTTTAACTATCTTAGTTATCTCAAGAGCTTTATCCTCTACCTCTGAGATTCTTTCTTCTGCATGGTCTAATCTTTTGTTGATACTTTCTATAGTTCCTTCAGCTCTGCTATATCCTTTCTATATTCTTTGTATCATTCATCTCTTATTTGATACTGTTTTTGAATTTCCTTTTGGTTATTATCCACTTGCTCAGCAATTTCTTTCATTGCTTTTTGATTGTTTTCCACTTTCTCATCAATTTCCTTCATTGTTTTCATTATCTGTATTTTAAATTCCCTTTCTGTCATTTCTAACATTTCTTTATGGGGGGAATCTTCTGCAATAGCTATCTCACGATCCCTAGAAGGGGTAACTCTGGCCTGGGATTTCATGTTGCCAGGATTTTTCTGTTGATTCTTCTTCATGAGTGCTTTCTTGTATCTGTTTCCTTACCCTAATTTTCCTTTCACTTCTTCTTGTTCTTTAAGTTACTGTACTGGTGGCCTAAAGTTTAAATGGGTCCTTTTGGTGCAAGACCAGAAGGATGAAAAGATTGAAGAGCAAGAAGGGAAAAAAGATTTAAAGAAGAGGGGGAAAAAAAAAAAGAGCGAGAGAGAGAAAGAAGAGGGGGTGAGTAAAAGGAAATATTGAGAAAAAGAATAAAGGCACCAAAAGAAAGAAACAGGAGAAATATAGGTGTGTAGGAAGGTATGATGGCCCAAATTTAAAGACCCCCCAACCTCTGGGGGTGCTGGGTTGGGTGATTCCCTTGAGGTCAACAGCTCTTTGCCGGCCAGCTCAGACACAATACTCCATCTCCACCAGGTAGAGAGGAAAGACAAAAATACTGTAACTTGAACTGAAACAAACAAGCAAAGACCCTTATGGGATAAAATTAGGGGGAAAAAAAAAACAAATAATAGGGACAAAAACACTAGCAAAAATGAAATTCTAATTGTTAAAGAAGGCAAAAATGGAAGATTGTATTTAAACTAGAATGGTGAAAAAAAAAAAAAAAGAAAGAAAGAAAAATGTCAAGGAAAAATGTTGAAATTAAAAGAAAACAAAAACAAAAACAAAAACCCCCAAACCAAGAAACCAAAGAGTATATGTATCTTGCTAAGTATTGATTGGGCAACAGGTGATCTTCTGAGGTATGAGATGTTAATCACAATGTTGATACAGCTGTAGGAGATGGGGACTGGAAGGCTCTGCTGATTTCTCAGACCCTGCAGGCTGGGGAGCCCAAATGACTCTTCGGCCCACTCAAAAGACACTCCAAGCCATGAATTTTGGCCAAGCAGAAGCTTTCCAGGGAAAGCACTTATCCCTGGGATCTCTTCTGGCGTGGCTGCCTGCTTATCCAGTGTGCCAAATCCAGTCTCCCTCTATGCCCCTGAGGGCCACGGCTGTTAATCTGCCAAACACTTGGATCTCTGCACTTGCCCAGCATTTTAATCCCCACTTTTGGGCAGCTCAGTCACTAGATTACTCGCCCAAGTTCTCTCAGCCGATCCTGGCGCTGCAACACGCAGGGACAGCCCACAGCTGAATGGTATTAGCTCCTTGCTGGCTCAGTGGCACAGTCTGAGGCCCCAGACAACACCCAAAGTCATCCACACACTGGCCCAAGGTCTCCCAAAGGCAGTTCAATCGAGTGTCCAAGTCCAAAAAAACCAAAACAGGCCCCAGGTAAGGCTTTTCCTGCTTGCAATCTCACCATTGCTATGATTACAGCTGCAGGCAGCCTCCAACTGAACAAACGCACCTACCACTTGCCAGTTTTCCGCCGCTTCTGTCCTCCTTGTGGGGTCCAGAAGTCTCTCGCTAACTTCCTGTATCACCAAAGGGAAGCCTCTGGGCAAAACCCACCGTCCAGAGATGCCTGGAGTCTTCTCTCCCCACTTTCACTGCGTCCGGCTGCACAGAAGCTGCTATTCGGCCGCCATCTTCTCTCATAATTTTTTTTCATAGGCCAATATCTTCAAGTGTTTTCCCCTTACTTTATTCTAGAATTTTTATTGTTTTGTGTCTTAAATTTAAATCTTTTATCCAATGAGGATCAATTTTTGTCATTGGTGAGAAGTGTGGGTCCAGTTTCAGTCTTCTACATGTAGATAAACAGTTTTCCCAGCACCATTTGTTAAATGAGGATTATTTTTCCCATTGCATGTTTTTGTTAGGCTTATCAAAGATTAAATGGCAATATGTGGCTGGATTCATCTCTAGATTCTCTATCCTATTCCATAGATCTATGACTCTATTTTTGTGCCAGTACCATGATGCTTTGATGACGATAGCCTTGTGATATAATCTGAAATCTAGCAATGTGATACCTCCAGATTTGTTTTTATTTCTAAGAACTATGTTTGCCATTAGGGTTTTTTATGGTTGGATGGCAGAATCTTGATTCCTTGTGGATATCTTTCAGAAGAAATTTGTATCTAATTCCAAGTCTTATTTTTAAGTAGTTTCAAAATTTCCTCCTTAATGCATCTTTTTTAAAAAGCAATAATAATATCCAGTAGAAAGGTATTTGTGTTTATATTACTCAAGAACCATCAAATAAGCTCCCTCTCCTTTTTTTAGTCATTTCATCTGTCTAATGTAAAAAACTAGTCTGTACCCTTTTCTTTTCTGCTCCTGAGCAGACCACATGCATAGAGATGGGGGTCAGATCAACCTAGCTTTTAGGTTTGGTTTTGTCACCAACTAACTATAGTCTTGCACACAGTGGGTGCCCCCAAAATGTTAAATGTACATTTCTTAAATTCTCTTGGCTTGATTTTATTTTTTGTCAAATAAGTCAGTTTTTCCCTGTAGCAGAATACTATCAATTGGCTAACTATGTCATCATTTCAAACCCTCTTTTCCTGCCTACTTCTCAGTATAGAACAGAGTCTGGAAAATGAGATACAACTTCTGTCTTCCTCCCTTGACATTTGGCCTGGCTGTTTGCTGGAGCTACGTGCTGGAGGGTTCATGGGAAGAGTTATTTGCCTAGATAGAGTGGTAGAGACATGGAGAAGATAGCATATTCCCTGCTTTCTGCTTCCTGCCTTGAAAGCAGTTGTGGGGGAAAGACATAGTTGGAATTGGGATGACCACCTCACCTTATGTAAACAAGTGTGAGGATAAAAAGTCAACCTTCTGAGGATGGCAGAGCCCAGTGACAGCAAGAACTTGGGCCCTTTAACTACATGGCAGAGCCACTGCCCCAATCTTAGGACTGGCTACCAACAGACTTATTATGTGACGTGATTACATGTCTTTAGCTCTTAAAAAAATTTATGTTTTCTATGTCTTGCACAAAATCACATCTTGAGTCATCTTAACCATGATCTTAAAAGTGATTATCTATAAAAGTCACTTCGTTCTAGGACTCTTTTTCTTTTAATAGTGACTGAATCAAATTTTTCTTGGTATTGTATAATTATAGGTGAATTTCCTTTCCTTTGTTCTCTAGCTGAGGTGCTAATGAGCAGTGAAATAACAAAGAAATTGATTAATAGCAGGAAAAAAAGTAGAGAATTAAGATTTCAAAATAACTCACATTTAGATGCTCAGAAAATAATGATGAGGAAAATACTCTGAGGACATTGGGATGGCTCTCTACTCTATTTTACTCTCTCCACCCTATAAAAGAACTTCTACCTTAGTGACACCCTTCCCCAAATAATTTTCACATAATCCAGATGGATAGCTTTAATATACAGGGTGGAATATCTAGGGAAGAAAGTCACATCAGAACACTGGAGAAAAATACATTTGTCCTGTGTCTGCCTTATGTCCCAAATCCTGGCATCTGATAGCCCTTTACATGGTTCAGAAAAAGGGAATTGAAAAGAAGCTGTGGAAGCACCTGTTCAAAGCCATTTTTGAGCTGCCCATATTGATCCTGGCTGGCTTCCTCTGGGAGGTGGAGTGTTCAATAGCATTGAGAAGGACAGTGCAGGGCTGGTTGAGAATAGAATTTGTACCCCTGTATCTGTAAAGGCTTTGCTCTATTTCAGTCATTGTGAATAATGGGGCTTTCCGTAAACACACATAATGACCATAGATACTGAGTTGACTAATACAGGTCTTTGCTCCTCTGGGGGTTCTTCCCATAATCCACCTGACTTGGATCTCAGTGTCATCTTATCTTTTGGTGAGTTCGTATGTTTGAGTAGTCAAAGCCTCTTAGGTCTCAGTGGAAAAAAAAAAAAAAGACACACACATGTTTTTCATTTAATTTTTAAATGGAAAATTTCAAAATGGACAAAACAGTCTAAGATGTTGATAAATCAAAATTATGTTAAAAATATTTCTCAACTATCCTGCTATTTTATTTTTTTCTCACTAATCACACATACACACAGAGGTGCATGTACATTGGTTGTCACATTTATGTCAATTTAAGGCAAGAGAAACTCATGAGTTTAGTGTAAATGTCAGAACTTGGTCACAGAGAGGTGACCAGCAATGGAAGTGGTAGTGAAGGACTGATTGGTCACCTCTCTGGGCCTGAGTTGCTGATTTGCATAGTGGGGAAACTGTCCTAAAATTGTCTGTAGGATGATTCCTTACAGCTGTAACATGCCACCATTCTATTAAGAATTTTCTGAGTAAGGCCAAACCTATTCATTATTTTTATTCTAAAAAGTTTGTTAGCTCTGAAAATGATTTCAATAAAATGATTCCCTTGTAACTTCAAAAAGATTTTGAGTCATTGCTTTTTCATTACAATGTTTTCTTTAGGCAATGTACCTCTTGAACAAGCTCTTGCTATATTCCTTTGTTACTCAGTTTCTCCTTTAAAATAGTGGTGACTGACACTGCCTATAATAGAATAACCATTTTTAGTATATCACTGAAGCCAAGCTTTTCTTTTTTGAAAATAGTTTCAAATGCATGGTTCATTGCAAATATGGTGAAGCATGGGGATTGGTTTAAAATATAGACATGATGCCAAAATTTGTTTTTAGATTTCTCTAGAATAGCATTCTTAATTGGTAGGAAGCATTACAGTTGTATTGCAAAGTTTATGTCACCTTACAAAGAAGTTGTGAATTCTTTTGTAGAAGACCTTTAAAACCTCAAGAACATAAGTAGTGACTAGGCTTTAAAAATAAATTCTTTGTAGTATGCTCAGTACTTAGTGAAACATGAGAGAAAATTAATTCATGATGATGACAGTGATGGTGAAAGTTGCTATCATTAATTGAGTGACTACTGATGATTATACCCAGCATTATTCTTAATTTTTACAATGATATGAAGAAAGTATTATTTGCCTCATTTTACAGATAAAGAAATTTAGATCAGAAATGTCAGGCAGTAGCAATGGAATTTGAACTCAGGTCTGCCACACTCCCTCTACCATGCCAGGCTGAAAGGCATTTCTGTTGATCGCTTTGGCAAAAATCATTCATATACATTAGGAGGCCTGTTGAACCCAAGCATGGTATGCAAAACTATGAGAAGGCAGTCTGAATGATAGCCCTATTTTAATAAAAAAAGAAAGAGAGGGTAGGGATATGAATAATAATATCAAACATATGTACAGTGCACTTTATATGAGGTAATGTTCTAAATGCTTTATGAATATCAAGCCATTTAAAGCTCATAACAACTTTATGGGATAGGTGCTATTTTGATCACCCTGGTTTTACAGATTAAGAGACAATGGCATAGAGAGGTTAGCTCAAGTTCACTCATCCAGTAAGTAGTAGAGCTGGGATTTGATCTCAGTAAACCTAGCTTCAGGGTCTATGTTATCAACCCCCTGACTCTGCTACCTTTGTCTGTGTTTAATTTCTACTTTCAGATACAGTCTAATGGCAGGTCCTGCGGACCTTCCTGTAAACCAGGGCAAGAAGGCATTTGATGATCTGTTGCATGTCCGTATTACTTCTTGCTTAGAGTGGAAGGAGGAGATATTGTTCCTCCTAGCTTGGAAGATTGCTGTGTAGCTATATAATGTCCGAGCAACACCATCTGCCTCCTCAGGGTGGGTTGAGTGGTGTCGCCATGATGATGAACTCCCTGTGTTCATCCAGTCCTCTCCACATGCTCCCCTATTTAGGCTTAAAAAGAGGAAATAACCACTGTGAGTTTTGGAGTGGTTGTCGTTAGGTGTCTATAAGATATTATCTCTGATCTTTGCAGGTTCATTGGCCAAAGAATGAAAGAAAAAGAAAGAAAGAGCATTAACTGATTATGCAACATTAAAGGCCAATGTGATGAGGAACCAGTGTGGGCTGCAGTTGTCCAGAAGGGTTTCACTGGATGATCATTGTATGGCCAGAGAAGTTGGGGAAGAGAAGGATGACCAGAAGGTAGAATGGAAGGAGGAGGGTGGAGAAGCTCTGTGGCTGGAAGAGTCTCATTTTTCCCACTCCCTCTGCATCTGAATACTTGCATCCTGCTTCTGCTGAATGCCAGTGATTTACCCTTCCTAGAGTCCCAGCCCTTCTTCAGGGCTCAAAAAGATGAATGGCCAGCATAATCCTGTGTGCAAAATGGCTAATCTGGACTCAATGAGACGTTTGTCTTCTAGAGTTCTTTATGAAGAAATGAAAACTCTGTATCTGAAGAAAGTCAAGGGAGTTGCTATAATATAACCAAGCATGGACACAATGCCTGGATGGTTTGATGCCTTAGGCTATTAAAGACCCAGTGGAATAAATAAAAAATTGGATAAGGGCTACAATTTACTGGGCACCCAAGAGCTCGCTCATATGACAGCCACATGATTCCTTTGTAAAAATACATGAAGAGCAGTACATTTTGCAGATGCATTTTCTGATCTGTAAAATGGAGATAATAACTGTATGTATCTCAACAAATTGTGAAGATTAAGTGAATTAATATACACAAAGCACTTAGACCAATCCCTGTTCAATTATACTCTGTACACTGAGAAATATTCTTAGGAAGAGATGTTAGCTGGTTATAGAAGTGACACAGGCCATGTACACCTTTCAGTGTATATTGAAAGTGGTGAATTTCAGAAATGAAGTCCAGAGGGATAGATTCTTTCCAGAAGCACTGTGGGTGATATTTAGAAAATAGGCTAAATCTCCATTTCTTTTAAGCTGTAAAATGAGCCACCTTATCTAAGAAGTGTCATGTAGGCCAGGTTTAGTTCTTTTGAACCCAGTAGGGTATATAAGAAATAGCATTTGCTTTATTTCACACGTGTTTTTTACAAACTGGTAGCTGTTTAACAAAGCTTTATTATATTTAATGTGAAGCAAAAGCCAATGAAAGGCTGTAAGAAATGATTCCAATATGATGACTCAGTAGCTCTCATTCTTTTTGAAAATGATCTGTACTTGGTAGGGGGAATGAGATCAGAAGGGTGACAAAGGAAACTTCAATTAGATTTGTAACATTTTTTCTTTTTTAAATTTTTTATATAGAATCTTACTCTGTTGCCCAGAGTAGAGAGTAGTGTAGTGATCACAGCTCACTACTTCTGGGAACTCTCAGGCTCAAGAGATCCTCCCACCTCAGCCTGCTGAGTAGCTGGGACTACAGGCATATACTACCATGCCTGGCTTTTTTCTTTTTGTAGAGATGAGGTCTTATTATTGTCCAGGCTGCTTTTGAACTCCTGGCCTCTAGCGATCTCTCACCTCAGCCTCCCAAAGTGCTAGGATTATAAGCATGAGCTACTGCACCCAGTCTGTAATGTCTTATTTCTTAAAAGAAAAGAGCAAAAAGGTATAATGTTAACATTTGTTTGACCTGGACCCAATTAGATTGTTTCCGTTATTATTCTGCATATTTGAAATTTTTTATTTTCTATCTAAACAGTTGTTGCCTGAATTTCTTTTTCCTTTCACTGTGTAACTAATTTTGTGCCAAATTCCTGCCTCCCCCAACTTTGGTTCTACAAATCTCTCCATCCCTACTAGAAACAGTAGAGTGTTTTGCATCTTTCTTTTTGGGGATTTCCACTTCAGCCTGACCAGTTTCAGTAAATGTTAACCCCATTTTTCCTTTCATCTCAGCCAGCCCACTTGGTAGCAACTATTTACAGGGCTCCATTCTGAGGGCGAGATGTCTGCACCCCAGTAAAACAGCAGACATATAGAGCCTAGTAAAAATGAAACTCCAGGGTGGTCTTTGAGCAGCACAACTCTCCATACTAGGGATGATAGTGGGTAGAAATGTCATGAGAGGAGCAGATAGTCAAAGGGGAAAGATGAAGGAAATACCACAAAAAAGCTGAGGGCTGGTGGAGGGGCACTTGACAGCCAATTCCAGCCCCCACCCACCCTGTTGCCTCGGTGATGGGAAGCAAGCAAAGAGGCAACATGGTAATTGGATAAGAGCTTATTGGATGGCTTGTCAGCCCAGCTGGCTTTCTGCCTGACACTGACTTGAGTCAACACACAAGTTGAGCTTATTGGTTTCTGTAAGAGAGGAGCAAGATCTCTTGAGTTGCATAGTTAGAGGGAGAGTTGCTCTGTGCTGGCAAATCTGTAACTAGCACTGAGCTCAGTACATCGTGGGTCCTGCCAAATGCTTGTTAATTGACTAGATGGCTGTTTTGTCCATTTTGAGCTGCAATGACAGAGAACCACAGAGTAGAAATTTACAATTAAAAGAAATGTTTTGGCTTATGTTTCTAGAGGCTGGGAAGTCCAAGATTGAGGAGGTGGCATCTGGTGAGAGGCTTCTTGCTGCAATAACCTATGACAGGAGGGCAAAGAGCGGAGGGAAAAGGAAAGTTGTGCAAAAATGGGCTGAACTCATCCTTTTACAAGGAGCCCATGCCCTGTAGATAAAGGCATTTATCTATTTGTAAAGGCAGAGTTTCATAGCTTACTCACCTCTCAAACGACCCATCTCTTAATACTATTACACTGGCAATTAACATTTCAACAATGAGGGTAGGCACAGTGGGTCATGCCTGCAATTCTAGCACTCTGGAAGGCTGAGGCAGGAAGATTCCTTGAGCTCAGGAGTTCGAGACCAACCTGAGTACCCCATCTCCACTAAAAGTAGTAAAATTAGCGGATGTTGTGGCACATGACTGTAATCCCAGATACTCAGGAGGTGGAGGAAGGAGGATCACTTGAACCCAGGAGTTTGAGTTTACTTTGAGCTAGGCTGATGCTATGGTACTCTAGCCTGGGCAACAGACATGTGCCACCACACTCTGCTATTTTTTTTTTTTTTTTTTTTTTTTGTAGAGATGAAGTCTTGCTATTGCCCAGGCTGTCTTAAAAAAATTTTTTTTTTCAGCATGAGTTTGGGAGAGGACAAACATTCAAACAATAGCAATGATCATTGGCATTGAATAATCATCGGATTGAATGATCAAAGCCACCCATAAATACTAAAATTAACATTGCATATAGACTAATTGGTGTTCTTGTTTCCCCCTTGTTATACTGAGTGGGTAGGGGCTATGCTCACTGGCTGAAAGTTTGGGGCATCTGAAAGCACACTCTAAAGCTTATCTTTCCCCTATCACCAGATCAATTTTCTCTTAACTTCTCATGGTGAATCCTTTTCAAAAATACAAGGTCCTGAAAAAGAGAAGGCTGATGTGTCCTGAAGCTCTTATATGTCCTGCCAGGACCTGTGGGCTTCCAACAAAAGTTATTTGATGAGTTCCAGTTGGTTGGCAGATGCACAAAGGAGCTGTGATTTCCAGGGAGAGAAATCTATGACTACTGAAATCTGTTATCTTTGACTTTGCCTTTGCCTTTTATCTTTTCCTTCAGATAACAGGCTTCCCTGTTTTGCATTTTACAGTCAAATAAACTAATTAAGGATCACCTTTTGACTGCTTTGCCGTCTCAGTGCACTGGATTAGAGTTGCTCCCTTCAAATAGTATGCTTCCAATGCTTTCATTATGAATTCTAAAAGGTATCTTAAACTTGCTTAAGAAAGAAAGTTGAAAAGGACATTTTTGAAAATGTACGAATCATTACTTATTGATTTACTCTTTTATTTAATACAAATGTAAGGAGCCAGCTGGGCGTAGTGGCTCAAACGTATAATCCTAGTACTCTGGGAGGATCCCTTGAGGCCAGGAGTTCAAAAGCAGTCCAAGTGACAGCAAGACTCTGTCTCTACAAAAAATAAAGATAATTAGCCAGGAATATTTGGCGGGTACCTGCAGTCCAAGTGAATAGGGACACTGAGGCAGGAGGATCACTTGAGCCCAGGAGTTGTAGGCTGCAGTGAGCTATGATGAATGGTGCCATTTCACTCCAGCTAGGGAGACAGAGTGGGACCCTGTCTTAAAAAAAAAAAAAAAGTAAGGAGCCACTCCTTGGCTGATCCTGGATCAGTTGCTTACCTATCTTTCTTTCTTCCTCTGTAAAATAGAGCCAATAACACTACTTAACTCAAAGTTGCTGTAGAGATTAAAGGCTTAAAGAAAACGTTCCCTAGAGAACATGGACATCCAGTTGGGGAGATGTTAACTATAAATAGATGTTAAATAGTGACAGAGTTGAGTTGCCAAGAGAGCGTATGGATGACAAATGCTACAGTTTCAAGCAGTTAATCCTTCTCCAGCTCAGACGTGATTTCTCTATGCAGTCCTGTCCTTGTTCTGCTCTGAGACCAGACAGAGCCGCCTGCAGAGCTTCCATTGGCTGAACTCCCAGCTTATCCTAAGACTCCATCTGCTCCCAGTTCTGCTGAAGCAAGCAGTATTCCTGGACATCAAGGCTGTTGCTACCCACTTTCCCTGCAACCAGTGCTGGTCTCCTCTGCTCTCCTTCCATTCTGACATAAGCCTGCTTCAGTGAGAAAGTCCTTCCCTGGGTTTCCAGAGGCAAAATTCTTGCTTATTCTTTACTAAAAATTCGAAACTGGTTCCAGCCATTAATAGAGAACAGCCGGAGAACACCCATTAGAGAATGGAGAGCTAGCTCAGTGGGTACTTGTCCTACATGGCAAAGGACAATCAGCTTTTGACATTGGTCAGGAAGTAAGCCCTTCTATCATCTAAATTGGTTTAACTTAAATTTACTTTAGTCCTTTGCTCTTATCTTTGAAGTTGTCAATTTTAGTTATATCTACAGTTTGTTCTATAAGCCCAAATGATAATCAATTTTACACTTTTATTTTCTTTGGTTAGCTTGTCGTTTTATTCCCTATGGTATTACTATACATGTTCTCAGAAATCTCTAATGCTTACCCCAGGGCACTCCATACCAATATATATATATATTCCTTATGTATATAAAATACAGTTTCTGCTATCTTCTTAAGGTTATAAAATGAACTAGCCTCATTAGAAACTTTGGAACGACAGATGTTAGGTGAACTTCTTATCACCGTGAGGCATTGGAAAAGTAAAGTGAATGACAGGTTCAATCTAAAAATTAAATGGTTGTGACGCTTGTCTTTTTATTGGAGTGCAGAGTACATGGTGTTTCCCATGGAGCCTCAGCATCAGGCAAAGGCT
Organism: Perodicticus potto; assembly: GCA_963574655.1. Lineage (NCBI taxonomy): Eukaryota > Metazoa > Chordata > Mammalia > Primates > Lorisidae > Perodicticus > Perodicticus potto. The sequence continues at coordinate 24,827 of CAUYRH010095731.1, read as the reverse complement.
GATCTGTCACTCAAACACATGATGGCTGTGAAACAAATGGCACTCTTCCAGCATATTAATTTAAGTGGGCACAAGGAGCTAACCCTGTAGCTGTGCAGAATAGAGATGATGTACACATCCCAGACTCTCAGGAATGGGAAGGAGGCCACACTAGGGGTGGGGAGCACTGTATCTCACCATTGATATCACCCACCCTCAAAAATGGGCAAATTCCCTAAAACAGACATCAAGGGCAAAGAGGTCTGGAAAAGGAAATGAGCTGAAACATATGGGCAAAGGCTACTCCATCCAGCCGCCTTCCGGGGAGTGAAGTGGTGACCTCCAACATGTGAGTGGTTTGTTCTTTCTTCCCTTCAGAGCCTCCATGGGAGGTCTGGATTCAGGGTACTCAATTTCCACATATTTTGACAGGGTGTGTCAGTTCAAAGGCATAGAGCAGAGCATGGACCCTGGGAGAGACTGAGCTCATTAACGTATTCCAGCACACACCCTGGAAAGCCCACAGATGATTTGCGTGCCTGATAATTGTGTTCCAGTCACCCTGCCCCAACCATACTTCCCCTGCTGCTGCCACGCTTTTCCAGATTGCTCCCATTTCTGATCCCCTCTCATACCTGCTCTAATTATCCACACTCCTAGCCCTGGAAGTGCTCACGGTCAAGTAGGCTTAGGAGTATGTGTGTACAAATCACTACTTGCCAACCAGATTATAAATTCATTGAGTGCAGGCAGGATCCCTATTAGTCTTTGTGTTCCCGAAGCACTTAACACAATGCCTTGGGGAGTGAAAGCAGAGTTCCAACATTAATGCCTGTTCCCCAGATAAGACAGCTTGAATGAGAGACACAGGAAGAATAGAGAGGCTCTTTGTTTTCAGGAGAACAGTTTTCCCAGTGCCACCTGTCTGAAAGGTATCCTTTCCAAAGCCACTGTGCTGGGAAAATGGCCTCTCCCTATGCCAAGAGATGATTGTCTGGGATGAATGGTTCCCAAGGGTCAGGACATGGAGACATTTGAGAGGGCTAGTCAGACCAGAAAGATATATGGCCAGTAAAACTTCACCTGTCAGTGTGACCAAAAACCTCAGGGGGAACTCAGAGCTGCCCAGTGATCCCAGTGATCCAATATCATTTTTAGCTAGCTCACTTTCCCATTCTCTTAAATACTCACTTTACAGCTTTTCTCCTCAAATCCTGGAGACCTTCTCCTCCTTCCTTTCTCTCAGCTGATGACCCTGCTTCTTATTTCTCACTAAGAAAGTAGCAGCAATTGGAAGAGGCTCTCCCTGCACCCCCACAACCTTACTCACCCACCCCTCTCCATCTGCAGCCTCTTCCTTGCCAGCCCTCTCATAACTGTGTGTGAACCGACTGTGAGCTATCGGAAGCTAACCCTCCTCTCCTTCATGAGTTGTCTCCTTCTCTTTCCCACATTGTTATTTTTTCCATCTCTACTGGATCATTCCCATCAGCCTGCAAATCAAAACAAAACTAAACTTTCCTGACCCCACATCCCCTCCCAGATATCTCCTCAATTTGCTCCTTCTTTTTATAGCAGAACATCCAAAAGAGACATATTTCATCCTTGAGTCCATTTCCTTTCTTCGCAATCTCTCTCTTGAACGCATGTAGACACCACCTCACCAAAATAGTTCCCTCAAAACCACCAATGAGCTCCACGTTGCTGAATGTAGTGGTCAACTCTCAGCCTCATCTGATGCCCATCACTCTCTATTTTTGGAAACTCTTCCTTCACCAAGCCATTGGGCCCCTTATGAATCCCCCCACCTCACCTAGTGTCTTTTTCTGGGTCCTCTGAATTCTTGGCGCTTGGACCTCTTCATTATCATTGACACAAGATGATCTCATCCACTTCCATGACTTCAAATGCCATTTACAGACTGAATTTGCCTTAATTTATAGCTCCCTCTGCTCCATACTCCAAAGCTGGAAACCCATTGCCTACTTGTCATCTTCACTTGCATATAAAATAAGCATCTCAAATGAAAACTCAAAGAACATACTCCCAACATCTCACTGCCTTCGTACTTTAGTCCAACCTGCTCTCATCTCTTGTGTAGACAGTTGGAATTGCCCATGAATGGCTTTACCTGCTTTTAATTCCTCTATACAGTTTATTCTCCATATAGCAACCAGAGTGAGCCTTTAAAAAGTAAAGTCAGTGACCAAGTGTGCTGGCTCAGCACTTGCGGAGGCCGAGACAAGTGGATTTCTTGAGCTCACGAGTTTGAGACCAGCCTGAGCAAGAGTGAGACCTTGTCTTTAAAAAGTAGCTGAGCATTGCTGTGGGTACCTATAGTCCCAGATACTAGGGAGGTTGAGGCAAGAGGATTGCCTGAGCCCAGAAGTTTGAGGTTGCTGTGAGTTGTGACAATGACATGGCACTCTACTGAGAGTGACAAAGTGAGACTTTGTCTCAAAATAAATAAATAAATTAATAAAATGAAGAATAAAGTCGGATTTTGCTATTCCTCTGCCCAAACTCTCTAACTTCTTCCTTTTTCTTTTAGAATAAACTTTGCAGTCCTTACCATGGTCTGCATCACCCTGCTTGTTCTGGCCCTCTGCTGCCACTCTGATCTCATTTCCTGTCCCTGCCCTGTTCTCACTCGACTGCAGGGACCCTGGGCCTCTCATACTCCTTTAATTGTTGTGAGAAAACTCTTACCTCAGGACTTTTGCATTTGCTGGTCCCTCTGCCAGGAATGCCCTTCTCTTACATCCAGGGGACTTACTCCCTACTTCCTTTGTGTTTCTGCTCAAATATAGGATATATCATTTAGGAGATGTCGTCCCTGACTACCATCCACTTGATGTCCTCCTCCCCTCATTCCCTCACTCCTATTTCTTACTTTGCTTTAGGTATATAAATGTGTGTGTGTATATATATAAGTATGTATATGTATATATGTGTACATAAAATATAGCCCTTATCATTTGACACTTGTATGAAACAGGATCCTGATAGGAAATAGATGACACATTCACTGGGGTAATTTAAGGAGGAGACTGTTTTAAGGATGTGGGCAGAGTTAAGAGAACCAACTAGGGGTGGGGAAGCATCCAGGGTCTGGCAATAATAGCAAACTATTTTAAAGAAAGTGAGGTAGCCCCGAAGGGACAAAGGAAGGGAGCCAATACTGGAATCCAGGAATCTGACAACCATGGTAGAGAGGACTTTCATTAGGAGATGTGGCCTTAGGTAGAAGATATGGCCACCACCAAATGAATTCATGGCAGAAGGAGCACCAGGAGAATTTGGCCAATGCTGGTATCCTTCATTGGCCAAAACTCAGCAAAACCATAGGTCAAGGAGTTCCACACAAAGTGAGAGATGGTGATTGGCCTCTAGGCACAGAGCAAGGTGGAAAAGGGTGGGAGTAGACTTGGAGCAGCAAAGTGAGACTGCCCAGTACATGTTCTTTATCTCTTTATTTGCAGGAACTTTATCTGCTCTAAGAAAAGCATGCCTTCCTTAAAACAGTGCCAGACACAAGGATGTTCCTCCACAAATAATTTTTTAAAGCTTAACTTAATTTTTAAAAATTATTTTTAAATGTTGGATTAATGTAAGGGTACATATGTTTAGGTTGACATTATTTGCATCTGATGTGAAAAGTCCAAGTTGTATTTGAGTCCTTCACCCAGGAAGGGTGCCATATGCCCTTAACACTGTGTCCATTAGGTGGGAGCTTACTAAGCCCCTTCTTCCTTTTCCTTCCTCTCCACTTCTTGAATTTAATTGTGTTTTTCTCTTGTGTGGGCCTGTAGTTGTTCGTCTACTAGTTTCAAATTAGTATTGAGTACAGGGGATGCTTATTTTTCCATTCTTGAGATACTTTACTAAGAATATTCTTTAACTACATCCAGGTAAATATAAAAGAAGAAACATGTTTATCTTTTTATGGCTGAAAATATTTCAGGGTATACGTATAATTTTTTTTTTTTTTTTGAGACAGAGCCTCAAGCTGTCACCCTGGGTAGAGTGCTGTGGCATCACAGCTCACAGCAACCTGCAAATCCTGGGCTCAAGTGATTCTCCTGCCTCTGCCTCCCAAGTAGCTGGCACCACAGGTGCCCATCATAACACTTGGCCATTTTTTGGTTGCAACCGTCATTGTTGTTTGGCGGGCCTGGGCTGGGTTCGAACCTGCTAGCTCAGGTATATGTGGCTGGCGCCTTAGCTGCCTGAGCCACAGGCACCAAGCCTAATTTTATTTTATTTTTTTGAGACACTGTCTCTCTCTCTACTGCCCAAGCTGGAGTACAGTGGGGTCATCATAGCTGACTGTAACCTTGAATTCCTGGGGTTCAAGTGATTGTGTTGCCTCTGTCTCCTGGGTAAGTGGGACCATAAGCACATGCTACCATGCCTGGCTATCCATAAATTTTTTTTTTTAGACAGAGTCTTACTCTGAACTCTGGGTAGAGTGCCATTGCGTCATAGTTAACAGCAACCTCAAACTCTTGGGCTCAAGCAATTCCCTTGTCTCAGCCTCCCGGGTAGTTGGGACTACAGGTGCCCACCATGACGCCAAGCTAGTTTTTCTATTTTTTATAGAGATGGGGTCTCACTTTTGCTCAGATTGGTCTCCAACTCTTGAGCTCAGATGATCCACCGCTTCAGCCTCCCAGAGTGCTAGGATTACAGGCGTGAGCCACTGCCCCTGGCTATCCACAAACATTTTTAAAGTGCACAATGGGTGGCATGTGAGCATGTAGTGAGGTGGGCAGCAAGGTCAGAAGAAGAGATGAGATCTGTGAGATCTTGACTCTGAGGCCCCATGGCTGAGGATTAGGAGTCACTTGGACAACTGGGAAATCTGACAGCTATCTTCAAGGACAAATGATCAAAAATGAACACAAAGCATAGTGCAGGCTAGCATCACAAAGGAAACAGCCAAGTACAGCATTCTGTGGGACACAAATGTGCTGAGGCTGTAAGAAACCTCCAGCTGCAGCAACAACAGCACTTATAGCAGAAAAAATATGCAGGCAAAAGGAGAATGTTCTTGCATTATAATCACTAGAAATTTAAAAAACACACACACATAGAGGGACCCTGAGAGCCCTGTAGTCATCCAGGAAGATAAGCATGAAAAGTGAAAAGCAGATAAATGGGATCCTGTTTGTGGTATACCCTCGGGTGGGGTGTACACGGGCCCCCTCATTTCCATGGGCTTGGTACCGCAGCAGTTGATAGGCAGACTATTGCCAGTTCCAAACCAGAAAAATCTAATCATATTTATGTTTTGTGCTTTTCTAAAAAGATTTCATTGGGAAAATAGAAGAAGTACTTTACCTTTCATACTACCTAGCAAACAACTGCAAATATAGTAGTCAGTCATGTTTGCCCAACTCCCTCTCTCCTCCACATCTTACACCTTTTCCACAAGCACCTCAGCTTGTGTACCTACTCAGCCTGCAGAACAATGGGAGGAAACATCTGTTACTACCAGAAAAGAGCCCTTAGGGATTCTGCTCCCAAACTCAAAGGAGTAAGTAAAATATTTCTTCTAAGCAGTCACATAGTTTTTATGACAAGGGGACCATTGGTGCAATTTTCTCCAACTCATGACGTACATAGGACAAAGTTAAGCGTGGGTCATTCATCCTTTTTCTGTGGCCTTTCTCATCTCAGTCATGTTGTTGCTTTTTAAATCTCAAGTTAAAGAAGCCCTTCATTAACTGTCAACCAGACATCTGAAACTGGGCAGACTCAACTACCACCCAGGACTGATGTGTGTTTACAGGCAAAACAGCCCTGTTTGAGGCCACTGAGGTTCCTATTCCACAGATGCCGATACAGCCCAGGTGCTGGCTGTGTCACACTGGAACTAGCTGGGGGCTGACAAAGAGAATAGGAGGCACCTCCCTATAAGAGCCTTCAGCCTCTCTTCAATAACAATGTGGAAGCGAAAGATTAAGTGTCAAAATGCATGGTGGAGACAAGACAAGTAATGCTGGGGAAGGGGATGGCCTGTGGATGAGGAGAGTCAGGTTGGAAAAGTCTCCTGAAGCACGTGGGTATCTGGAGGTATAAGATGAGGTTTCCATGGTGCAAGGTGGAGGGTATTTAGATGTCTGCCTGTTGGAGATATCTAGGGTTCACTGGGGAAAGGGAAGCATTCAAGATGTATTTGAACTAAGATAGCAGAAGTGAGTCACAGGGGTGAGGGAAGGCCCATCTGGCTCCAGTTGTGAGTATAGAAGTCTAGCTGAGGGCTGGCTGGCAGGGAGAAGGCAGCTGAGGAGGGGGCTAAGAAGGCACAGTGGCTGGAAAGAAGGACACTGTCACCCTGCCCTGCCCTTCTGTGGCCCATACAGTGGTGTCTCATCTAACCAGAGGGCTGTAATCCTGAGGGGCACACAAATCTGGGAATTTCCAAAAATTCCCTTAAAACTCCAATCATTCTTAAGTTTTGTGATCTTTAAAAAAAGACTTTACTGTAGATTTCATGCTTTTATTCATGCCCTATGATATACATGCGCCTCCTTTCAACAAATTCACCCTAGCCACTTTCCCTACAGAGTTAATTCAAATATGCTGCATTTTGGTACTCTGGAGAGTATGGCCAGCCTTCAAAATCCTTATATCTGGTTTGCCCTTTAAGTCTGTATTGAGTCAAAATAATCCAAGGGTCAAATCAGTGAGGGTGAGGTGGACGGGGCAGCCATGGCTGCTGTAGAGTCCTGGGGGAGCTCGTGGGTGTTGGTCTCCTCTGGTCGGCTGATGTTCCTAAGCACTGACTTCATTCTCCAGATTCAAGGATGGAGGATGGAGGAAGTTGCACGTCTGCCCTGAGATCCAGGGACTGGAGTGTCCCAGGGAGTACCCTGGGGATGGAGGCAGAAGAATCAGTTTGCAGTACAGTGGACCTTCCTTAAACAGAAACTGCAATGGTCTAAATGTTTATGCCCCCCCCTCCATTTGTACGTTGAAATCTTCACCCCCAAAGTGATGGTAGTGGGAGGTAAGACCTTTGGGAGGTGATTAGGCCATGGGCCCTCATGAATGAGTTAGTGCCCTTGTAAAAGAGGTCTGAGAGAGACCCCCTCACCCTTTCCATCATTTGAGGTTAGAGTGGGAAAACCATCGTCTGTGAACCAGGAAGCAGGCCCTCACCATTCGCCTTGATCTTGGACTTCCCAGGCTCTAGAACTGTGAGAGAGAAATTTGTGTTTTTTATAAGCCACCCAGTGATGGCATTTTGTTATAGCAGCAGGAATCGACTGAGAAGAGACATAATTCAGATCCACATGGGTCATCCAGTGAAATGGCAGAGCAGCACATGAGATGGTGTAGACCCCTGATGGGTGACTTCATGAAAGCTAGATTCCATTAAAATGCAACACTTTCTGCTTCTAAAAACACTAGATCACCTGAATTTTGGTCTGGGAGGCAGACCATCACTGACTGAGTTTCAGCAAACTCTTTTGCACAGTTGGGAGTGTCCAAGGCAGAAAGCAACTGGGTGGGCACTCAGAAGACGGAGCTGACTGTGGGAAGTTCCTAAACTCTGCCCCACACACAACTGCTTCCCACAGCACAGCTGCTGGTGAGGAGAAAAAAATAATTAGACACCATAAGGCCCCCTAATGGCTTGAGATTCTCTTTGCCTTCCTGTCTGACACAGCCCCCACTGGTATGTGCTGCTTTGGGGCATGGTTCTTTTGAGTTTCCGTACTCCAAGATGCCTTTGAAGACAGACTTAGCATAAGCCGGGCTGGGACAGTGGGCAGGTTAGTGCTTGATATCCAACCATATTTACAAAGGCTGCTTAAAAAGGGAAAGGTAATTGTGGAGTCCCAATATCCTGGTGACATGAATGCTGCTACACATTGCCTCCTCAGGCACAGAGGTACTGGGTGGTCTTCTGTTCTTGATCCTTGCTGCACCTTACCAAATCCTATAGGCTGTCTTCCTTCCTGCCTCCTTTCCTTCTTCCCTTTCTTCCTTTCTCTTCCCCTTTTATTTGTCCATGTATTTCACATCAGGCCTGATCTTGTCACTACTCCAGATTTGATTAGCTTAGGCAAAGCCTTCATCGTACTCAGCTGCTGATTTCAGATGCAGAATGGGGACATAAAAAACTGTCAGGAGAGGAAAATGGATGAGTGCAGATAAATAGGGGAGCTGCAATTTGCTCAGACACTGCCTACCACTTGCCTGGCTTATAATTAGAGACGTAAGAAATATGTTTTTCCTCCCATATTCAAACATTGTTTTTCCTTTTTGCAAAGCCATCTGAATCCCATCTTTGGTGTGATCTTATGCTATTTTGCTGGCAATTCCACAATAGCCACCAACTTAGGGACTGCTGCAAGAAACCAGATATCGCTGCCAGAGAAAATGCATCCCTGAACCTGACATCTGGGTCTTGCAGCTGGAGGGAAGGAGGAGACAAAAAAGACGCAGTCCTGAGTGTCATCAAAGGCAGTTGATGTTGCCAAGTGAGTATGGAAATTACATACAGTGCAGATGCCATTTTCAACATCAGACAAATAATGTGGCTATTTAGGAAAAACAAAGATGTGCTTAGAAATTGATCATCTGTGTACGTGCAATGAAAATGTTCATAGCTTCCAGGGTGTGACAGGGATGCTCATTTCCAAAGGATTCACATTCTTTTCTCACTGTGATTCTGAAAGAGTAAGGCTGAAGTAGTCAGATTATTTCTCCCTTTATGAAAACAGAAGGGAAAGAAGTAACTTGAAATTGAGCTTTACAAACACACTCTATGTGGGTATTTAAGTTGTCCAGATTTATGCCAGCTTTCCTTCTAGGCAACATTTGTGATTGCTTTGTGTGATAGACAAGGGAATATGAAAGCAAGAAAGTATACCCAATTATCTATAGGCCTTAATCAATCACAAAGAATTAGTTTATTGTGCTGAGATTTGAGGGAAGAGGAGTTGTGAGAGAGGAAATTGGAAATGCTAATGAGCATGAAAACACCTTGTGCCTCTTTCTTTTCTGTCCTCTTCTGAGTTAGATCTGTTCAGGATTAGAGACCCCAGGATGCTTTGCCCAGAGCCATGACTATTCAGGTTGGAGACACTGCACAGATTCACTTTTGGTTCATGCAGGGTGATGTTGGAGCAAGTGTGGGGTAATTACCAGCTCCAGGCCCAGGAATAAATATTTCAGAAAAGAGCTCTATTACTTTTTGTTATTTGCAAAACACGCTTTGGCAGGAGAGAAATATCTGCAAAAATATATTTGCTAAATGGAAGCCTGGTGGGAAATAGGAGTCCTGTCATCTAAAGGATGACATAAAATAGGGAATCTCATTCTTTCACTGGAATGGCAAGTGGGCTTAAGTGGTTCTTGTTTTTAAGTACCCGCTTATATTTAAAGAAATATATTGTTTAGCCTTGGCAGTCAAAATGATGTTCCAGAACTTCTGGGTGTTGAGCTGTGAGCATCTTCCAGAATTTCTTTAGAAAAGGACTTAGAGGTGGAGATCTGTTAGAATAGTGGCAGTTGAGGGACTTGGCTTGAGACTGCATTTATATAGCAAGCACCACTGTTGTCACTTAAATTGTATGATTATTTGTAGTGACTTGGAGAACTGTCACAGCTAACCCCCCCCTAAAGCTCCCTGTTGACACTGCTTCCAGTCTTGTCCTGAGCCTATGTTTCTTGATATAGGAGCCAGTGGCATTTTGGAGCAGACCATTCTTCTCCCTGTGGGGCTTTCTGTATGTGCTGCAAGACTTTCAACCTTCCTGGCCTTGCTGTGTCACAGGGCGCAGCCACTGTGACCACCATAAATATCACCCCACACTTCCCAATGCTTTGCTGAGAACCATTAAGTCTATTTCAACCATCAGAAAACTACTTTTATTAGAGCACATTTGAGTGAAAAATGCATAAACATGCGTCAATAAGCAGAGTCATGGGGGAGACAGTGTCATCTGAGCAGTGGTTCTAGTTTTTCTCCTCATTTTGATACCACTAACATGCACAATGCTTGCCTGTCAGTAACAGCTTACATTAAAAGCAATTGTTTTTAATTTATTTAGGACAAGGGTGGGGTGCAGTTTGAAAAAAATCCCTCCTAAATGCAGCACCCACAGGAGGTCATACTTACCCTCTACCTACGACTGAGTGTTCCAGATCAATAGAAAGTGCACTGGATCACAAGTCCATTGTCATGAAATAGTCATCGTATTATGCAAGCTGTTTAACCCCTATATGCCTCAATAGCCTCATCTACAAAATGGGAATAATAATCTATGTTCTACCTACTTCACAGGGTAGTGAGGACAATCCATGAATATGGGTGCTTTGAGGAGTTAAATGCATGATAGATAAATGATGCAACTGCTAAGGAAAACAACAGGAAGGTTCCTCATAGGATCCAGCAATCCCACTTCTGGGTATATTCAGAAAAACTGAAAGCAGGGTGTCAAAAGGGAAATTTACACATTCATGTTCATAGCAGCACTATTCACAATGGGAGGAGGGACTGTGCCCACCTCTCCCATCTTGGCACCGGTGACACAGCCAGGACTGACTCACTAGCATCCCATAGCTCTGGACACTGATGGGTCCAATGAATAACATGTAACTCAGCAGGACCAATCAGAATGCAAAGATCTGTGGAAGAGCAAGAGAATCTTTCCTTTCCAAAGGTGAAGTAGCCAGACTCTATTTTTGCTGCCACATGGAGAGAGTTGGGAGATGAAGACAGACAGAGCTCAAAAGACATAATTTGATCCCTTGAATGCAGCTATACCTGAAAGCCTGAAGTTTTATTTGCCCCTTTGGACTTCATAGCTATGTCAGCCAATAAATGATCTTTCTCTTATGCAAATTTGAGTAGGTGTTCTGACATTTGCAACTGAGAAGGTATAAAGCTAAAGAGTGATATCCAAAAATATCTAAGGTTCCCTATGAATTTATGGACAGAGATGGCCATGATGAAGCAGTGTTTTAGAAACTGCTAATTTAGAAATTAGAAAGTGTTTTTAAGAGAAATTGTAGTATAGATAGCAAGTTGGGAGCCTGTTGCTATAATCTAGGAATCAGGATTTTTAATTTCAGGCAGTTAAAGTTGACTCCAAGTGATTAGGTATGAAGGGAGGCCCAGGCTCTACAACTTGGTCAAATCTTTTCTAACGTGGATCATAAAGATGTATTCTTATTCTTGCAAGTATATGAATCACTATTATTTTAATAGATATAAAAATTTTGAAACATAAAATTTATTTTTTATTTTTTATATTTAAACCAGGGCCGCTGCTGCCACAGCCACCACCACCAAGAATGTGTCAGCCAGTTCGCCTCTCTTCACATGTGGCGCCCCTTCGCGTAGGCGTCTGCTATGACTGAAAGGCAACATTTTCTATCGATATATTCATGGTGTAAAAGTCATATTGAATAAGTAATTATTTATACCAAATAAACTTCAAGAAGCCATATTATTCTTCTCATGTGCCCTAAGCACCTCCTGTATAAAGCAAAATGGAATTGCTAAGAAGGTAGGAGAATACTCTTAAAGTCAAACTTCTAGACCTAATGTCTCCCTCATTGCAGAACTGGTCTGGTAAGAAAATCATAACTGCTACTACCAATCAACCAGGCATTTCAGTTTGAACTGCTGTTTTTGTACCAGTTCTGAATAACTCAAAAAGTTATGCCAACAGATACTTCTGCTAATGGCATTGTAACCTCTGAACCAGGGCCTATACGACTTTGGTTTCTGCTGTTGTTGCTGGCATGGTATCCTTTCCTCACTAGTTCCCAAGTCAAAGCCTGGCTGCCATATGGCTGACTGGTGGACTGTGATGAGTTGTTCCCCCCGCCAAATGTGCATGCTGAAGCTTAACCACCAATGTGACTGTATTTGGAGATAGGTACTTTAAAGAAGTAATTAAGGTTAGATGAGGTCATAGGGTGGGGGTCCTAATTCAACAGGACTGGTGTCATAAGAAGAGGAAGAGACACAGGGGTGCATGTGCACAGAGAGAAGACCATATGAAGACACAGTAGGAAGGCGGTTACCTGTAAACTAAGTAGAGAGGCCTCAGATGAAATCAGCTCTGCTGGCAATAGTTTGGTCTTGGAATTCCAGTCTTTGGAACTGTGAGAAAATAAGTTTCTATCATTTAAGTCACCTAGTTTATAGTATTTTGCTATGGCAGCCCCAATAATAAAATAGTAGATTGATTCACATGCCTTCTCCCTAGCGGTAAAGGAGCTGAGGAAGTGGTAGGGGAGCACTATGGATGAACTCAAAAGACCTATGAACATAAAAGAAGTTTGGTGACTAAGTAGAAGTGGTGATAAAAGCAGAGAATGAGTCAAAGAAGACTCTCAGATGTAGAATGCAGTGGCTAGAAAATTGATGGTGACCTCGCAGAGGGAGAGAGAGAGAAGTCGCACAAGGAATTAAGTCTGAGGAGTTCAATTCTATGCAGTTTGAAAATAAAGAGCTATCCAGGTGAAACTGGAAGAGAGGGTCTGAGGCAGGCCATGCAGCTTAACTCTAGTACTGAGAGATAAAAGCTGTAAGAAGGATGCAGAGTTTGAGTGACAGAGAAGTAGATCTAAGCTCTTGAGAAAAGTTCAGCTGGAGGTGCTGGATGGGAATATGTCAGCTAGTACAGTAAGAATGGTCTTATTTATGTTCCAGTTACAAACGAAAAACAAAAACCTTCGCATCTTGATGACAATAAAGGTTTTTTTTTCTTGTCCTGATTCATGTCCATGAAAGTTTTCTGCTGTCGTCACCTACCATAATCCCTCAGGGACCTGGGTTAATGGAGGTTCCACCTCCACTTTTGCTCCAGGGATCACCCACCCTGTCAGGGAGAATTGCACACAGACAACCAGGCACAGGGTCTTCGAGCTTCCACACAGATGTCACTTCCATCTGCTTATCATTGGTCAAAGTAAAACACATGTCCACACTTAACCCCAAGAGGATGAAGTATAATCCAATCACATACCCCAAAGGGGTAGAAATGGAAATATTTGGCGAATAGCATTAATGAAACTGCAGGAGATAAGAGGAATAATAGGAACTGGTAGAAGAGACAGGGTTAGGTCATTTGGACTCTACATTTTAGAGGTAGGTGGTGAAACAGGTCAAGGTAGATTCAAAGAGGCCAGTGCAAAATACAACGATCACCCGTTGCTTTGTTTGCTGGAGGAGTAGTTATGAACATTCATGCATAAGTGTGTATGTATGTGTCTTATATTATTTTGTTTTGTTTTGGTTTTTATTGTATAGCATCTGGTTTCCCTTTCTACTTGGGGAGATTTCCCTCTTGTGTATAATTTTAGGGAAAGGAAGAGCCAGATGTTCCCTCTCTTGATTCACCCTCAGGAATCAAGGCACAGACAAGTAACCTGGGAGGTTTGTGACCGTTAAATCTTGGTTAAGGCAAGATGACTAGAATCTTCTCGTAGCAGTGGGATCCACACCAGAGTCCAGCAGTCCCAGAGGAGATGTCCAAGCCCAACTATTCCTGCTGAAAGACCAGCTCTTCAGCCTGCAGGGCTGCTTTGTTTGATGCTCACACCCAAACCCATACTTTTAGGTGGTTCTGTAAGCCCTGATACTTTCTCAATAAAAAGATTAAGACAGCTAGAGATGGCCTCAGATTCTTGGCTCCGGGAGCATCCTTTTCATGTCCACACTAGCACTGATGGTATAGTTAGAATTAAACAGCTTTTCCCACTGTTAGCCCGATCCCCTGATGATGTTCTCATAGATGTCTGAAAATAAGAAAATGGAATATAATAACTGTGTAAATCATTGTTTCTAAAACAGCAAGATACACTATGTTGGGAATGGAGGTGAAGGGGAAGTGATTTAGAGTTACTGGAAGAGAGTCTGAAATCACATGCCTGCCTTCCTACACTCACATTCAGTTGGGTTAGGAGTAGAAATCTATGTAGTGGACCTTTGTCATTTCTTTGACTGCCCAATACCTGAGTCCCTTCCTCTGCTGGGAAAATTCTCCATTGCACGTCTTGGTGACAAGAAGGGTCTGTCTCCTGCCAAAACACCAAAAATGCCAGGCACTCACCATGCTGCCCTCAGGTAGCTACAATATATGGATTAAGTTCAGCCAACTGGATGCTTCTACGAGGACTTTGGATCTGAACTTAGTAGCATTAGTGCCAGAGGCAGCACAGCAGGCTCTGTGTTTAATGTGGTTTAATGTCCAGGAGCTGTGGCTGTGGGAGTGGTAGCCTTACTAGTGAGGCGTGAAATGAGCTATGTCTTTTCCTGCTCATTTTCCAACCTGGATCTTCAGTCTTTTTCAGAGTCAGGGGAGGTCCTTGATGTGCTTCTGGTAAGTTTCCCTTCTGCTCAAGCTAATATGAAGTTGAATTTGGATGAGTCACAGTGCCCAAATATTTGGTCAAATATTATTCTGGATGTTTCTCTGAGGGAGTTTTTGGGTGAGATTCACATCGAAGTTGGTGGACTTTGAGTAAAATATTTTGCCCTCTAACACATGAGGGTGTTTTGTGCAATCAGTTGGAGGTGTGAATAGAATAAAACACCAACCTCTCCCAAGCAAGAGTAAATTTTGCAGCTGAAAGCCTTTGGACTTGACTCAATTCACTGGCTCTTTCCTGGTCATTCAGCCCGAGAGCTTTTAGACTTGAGCCGCACCCTGGCTCTTCTATGGGTCTCAGCCTACCCATTTACCCTACAGATTTTGGACTTGCTGGCCTCCATCATCATGTGAGCCACTTTCTTAAAATAAATACTTTTTACATCTTTACATATATATACATCTCCTACTGGATCTGTTTTTCTGGAGAATCCTGACTAATATGGCTAGTCATAGTATCTGCTGTTATTTGCAGTCAGGACCCCTGTCTGTGTATTTTTAAGAACTACTTTTCTAAATTAATTACTTCTCTGCTTTGTTCCTTTTATACTCTTCTGTAAAAGTGTCCTAGAGGAATTCAGGGCAGCATCCACCTTTGTAACTTGCCCACCCCAGGAAACATAGAGGTGCTCCTGTTGTTCCTCCAGCCTCTGGGATACAATTAATAACAATACAATTCTTTTTTCTATTGTGCTTCTTTTCATTGTGGCAAAACAAAAACCACTTAACATATGTAAAATTCACCATTTTTTGGCCATTTTTCAATTGCGAAGTTCAGTACCATCAAGCGTATTCACATGATTTTGAAGCAGATCCTCAGAACTTTTTCATTTTGTAAATCTGAAACTCTATGTTCATTAAACAGTAATTCCCCCTTGCCGCCCAGTCCCTGATAACCATCATTCTACTTTTTATCACTATGGTTTTGACTACTCTAGGTGCTTCATATAAGTGGAATCATATAATATTTGTCTTTTTATGCTTGGCTTATTTCACTTAGCACAATGTCCTTAAGCTTCATCCATGTTGTAGCATGTGACAGGATTTCCTTCTGTTTAAAGGCTGAATAATATTCCATCCTATGTTATCAGATCTTGTTATCTGTTCCTTTGTGAATGGTTACTTGGGTTGCCATCTCTTTGACCCTCTAAGTCAAGAAGAACCCATTTCCCAAAGGAAAAAATATGGCTCAATAGAATAATTTCAGAAACACACCCATCCAAATCACACTGAGGGGGCTGGTTTCCTGTTCTGCCAGTGGGAGGTGGGCTCTGGTGTTTCAGACACTAATGATGACCTTGGGCTTTCTCAGAAAGAAGTGCTGTGTGGGAGAGAAACAAGCTTCCTCTGAAAGTGAATAAAGATTGTCCTCTGCCTTCCCCCAGGTCACAATTTTTGAAACTAGCTTAATTCATTTTCTCTAGTTCTAGGAGCATCACCAACCCCTCCTTCCACTAGCAGTCCTGCAGGAGGCCCTCAATGTGGTCTTTTGACAGCTTACTCCCTGCATCCAGGGAGAATTGGGCCCATTGTTTCAGGCAGTTTCCTTTAGGCTAATCTGAGGAGTGTGAAAGAACCCATTTAAAGGAGTATGATGAATAAGGACAAAATAAAGATCAAACTCAGGCACAATCAAAAGCTGTTTGTTAGCTGGCAAGATGCTCTTCAAAGCCTTTATCAGGAGCAAGGAAGACTTATCTTGCAGCACTATGTGGAGAAAGTAGGCGGGTCCGGGCATTCACTTGAAGTTCTGCACAGATGACTGCTGGCAGCTGGGCTCAGAATTATCAGTACGTGTCTTGGGTTAAGTGGGCAGTGCTGGCAGATAAGAGTCTGGGAAAAACAGCAAGTCATCTAGTAGTAGGTAATGTTTGTTGGAGAAGCTCTCCAAACCGTCCTGTCCTTGCACTCACTCTCAGGAAGGTGCCACATGCTGCAAATTAGAGAAGCTCTTTCCTAATCCTGAGTAACTGGTTTAGGAAATTGAGCTATCCTGGTGTCATATAACCATGCATCTACTTTTCAGACAATGAACAAATGCGTAGAGGCATTGGCTTTCCTAAACTAACACTAAATGGGGACATGATGGTGCTTTCAGGGCTGGTCTCCCTAATGCCTGCTATTAGTGATAGTAAGTAACATTTATTAACTGCCTACCATGTGCTATATAGGGACAGTACCACAGAATCTCCTTTGGTCCTAAGCACACCCCAGGATCTTATTATCCTCATTTCACAGATGTAGGAACCGAAACCCTGAGAAGTTCATGTAATTCACTTAAAGTTTCATAGCTAATACATAGAAGAGCTGGGAGTTGAATTTTTATGGCTTACTGTATCCAGAGCCTGTTAACTGCTTATCCTAATATCATTCTAACTAGACCCAACAAGGACATCATCTCCTTTTTCCTTAGAAAATGGGATGTCAGTATTCTCATTTAAAACTTTAGTCTTACATGGAAAGACTGAGGCATACAGAGGTTAAAGTGACTCACCTGGAACTGTAACGGCTCACGGAATGAATGGACCATGAGGGATAGAATCTTTTTTTTATTGTAAAACACAAACTATGAGTCAAACATCAACAGATTTAAGGATGTGGAGGTGGTGGCAGAAAGAGTCACCCAGAATCCAGAATTACTTATGTATCCATTTGAGTTAATAATGCATCTGACGATTCCTACTTATCAGCATACAGATGTGTCTTAACATCACTCTTAAAGGAACAATTACAAACTATGTTGTACAAACAGTAGCTACTTGTTACACGTAGTTATTTAAATTTAAATTAATTAAAATAAAATAAAATAAAAATTCAGATCCTCAGTTATACCAGCCACTTTGCAAGTGGCAGATGGCAGATCCAGAGCATTTGCATCATTACAGAAAGTTTTATTGGATGGTGCTGCTCCAATAGCTCCCTTAACCCACTCTCTGTGTGACAACCCCATTTCTCCGTTGTTTTACACAACGAAACTTGAGAGAATCAGCTCTACTTATTATTTTTATTTCCTCACCCCACTTTCTCTCCTCAGTCCACTCCATTCAGGCTTTTTATATCACCCATTTCACTAAATTCTCTTTTTTTTCAGAGTCACTAAAAATCCTCATTTGGGCAAAGCCCACGGTCAATGTCCTCACTTTGTTCATCCTCTTGGCTGTGTTGCATGTTGTTGGTCATATCCTCCTTCTCTCACCACTTTCTTTCCTGGGCTTTTGGAAGATCACATTGTCTTGGTCCTCCTCCTGCCTAAATGAGACACGTAGCAGTCTCCTTTATTTCTTTCTTCTCCCTACTAGAGTTTTCAATTCTGGGGCCCCTGGGGCTTTATCCTTGGGTATCAATGCCCTCCATGGGTGATCCCAACATCCAGAAAGTAGAAAGCATGGTACACTGCTCCCAGGGGTAAAGCCTTCCAGTGGCTGTCCACCACATCTGGAATAAAATCCAGGGTGCTTGCTGTGGCCTTCAAGGTCCTGCATGAGTTTGATCTTTCAATGGCTATTGCTTGTCATCATTTAACTCAGACATCATCTTTTCAGAAAAGCCATTCTTGTCCAGATAAATAGGACATATCTTGTCCCATTTTATTTAATCATGGCATTCATCACTGATTGAACTTTCCTCCTTTATTTATGTTTCGTGGTCTGTTTTTTTGACATTAGCATAGAAGCTCTTTGTGGGGAGGGCCTCTGTCCCTCTGTATTCTCAGTCTCTACCACAATGTTTGGAACCTAGTACATGCTCGATTAAAGCTTCTTCTTCTTCTTCTTTTTTAAAGAGACAGAGTCTCACTTTGTCACCCTCAGTAGAGTGCTGTGGTGTCACAGTTCACAGCAACCTCCAGCCCTTCGGGCTTAGGCGATTCTCTTGTCTCAGTCTCCTAAGTAGCTGGGACTATAGGCACCCACCACAACACCTGGGTATTTTTTTGTTGCAATTTGGCCAGGGCCAGATTCAAACCCGCCACCCTCAGTATATAGAGCCAGTGCCCTACTCACTGAGCCATAGGCACCACCCAATTAAAGCTTCTTGACCCAAAATATTTGCTAACTAATAATTTGGCCAGGAGTTAGTCAGAAGAATGGAAGGACCAATTGTTGGGAAGAGGAGAACAGTACAACTAGAAACAGAGAGTTTCACTAAGTACCCTTTTTTCTCTCAGCCTCATGGGAATGGCCCATGTTTTAAACTAATTTCTTTTGTGTTTTGTGACTCTACCTAAACGTTTATTTATTTATTTATTTGAGACAGAGTCTTACTATGTCACCCTTGGTAGAGTGCTGTGGAGTCACAGCTCACAGCAACCTCTAACTCTTGGGTTTGAGAAAATCTTTTGCCTCAACCTCCCAAGTAGCTGGGACTACAGGTGCTTGCCACAATGAATGGTTATTTTTTTGGTTGTTGTTGTCATTGTTGTTTAGCAGGCCCCAGCTGGGTTCAAACCCACCAGCCTCACTGAGCTATAGGTGCCAAGCCACTCTACCTAAACCTTAAGAGTGTCACTTTCCCTTAATCAATTTTGCTGTTTATTCTCAAATGTTAACTCAGCATCAGTAGACCTTTGATAAACCATTTTTGGGTCTTAGTTTTCTCATCCATAAAGTGCTTTGGATTTTGATAGGTAGTTCCTAAACTTTCCTTTTTTTTTTGTTCCTAAACTTTCTTTCAATATGATATTCTTTTTCTTTTTCTTTTTTTTGAGACAGAGTCTCACTTTGCTACCCTTGGTAGAGTGCTGTGGCATCATAGCTCACAGCAACCTCAAACTCATGCCTCTTGCCTCAGCCTCTCAAGTAGCTGGAGGTATAGGCACGTGCCAGTAGTCCCAGCTAGTTTTTCTGTTTTTGGTAGAATTAGGGTCTTGCTCTTGCTCAGACTGGTCTTGAACTCCTGAGCTTAAGCAATCCACCTGCCTCAGCCTCCCAGAGTACTAGGATTACAGGTAAGAGCCCCTAGCCCAGCGGGATTTAACCTACCCCAGGGCAGGAAGGGGTTGCAGAGAAGCTTTGGTTTAATGATTAACAGAGCATCCAGCCTTGCGGCCAAGTAGATGACAATCCTCCTGTGTCTTGAGTGAGGTTGCCACTTCTCCCCTTCTCACAGCTATTTTTTTTTGGTGGCACATTATTGCTCAAAAGATGTGCATAAAAGCCAATAAGGGAATAAAATGGGACTCTACAGGTCTCTGGCTTCCACACTGTAGTGTCCCCACCAACCTTCTCATATCATCATGTTTAATTACCCAGAGGAAATTGTGCTGCAGTTGAGGACTCGTATCCCTATTATTTTCAAATAAATGAGCCCTGGCACTGCCTCGTGTTAGACAGACTTGGGGGAGTTGCAGGGCTGGTAGCATTGATGTTCAGTTTGCAGCTGTTGCTGCTGGATTCTTTGGTGTCCATGGCATCCCTCATTGGTCGCAGTCCTTGAGTCATCTCGCATTTCAGAACAAAGAGGAAAAGCTTCAGTTTCTCCTTGCATAGCTGGATCTCAAACCCTGTCAGAAAGATCTGTGTACTCAGACAAGCATTGGCACTAAGAGATGATGTCTGCTTCCCTAAAATAGGCAGGCAGGCTGCTGCTTCTGGCTCTTGTTTGGGTTTGGTGCTGGCTCTCTCCTAGGGATCCTTGTAGAGGGTAGTTTGTTCATTCTCTTTCATTTTCTCTCTTTCCCTCTGCCCTTTCTCCTTTTACTCTCCTTTCTCCTCTGCCCTCCCTCTCACTTATTCACTTTCAACAAATATTTCTTGAGAACTTAGTTGTGCATCTGGCATTGTGCTAGGCACCATGGGAGAAACAAGGTGAATGGCACCGAAAGTTTTGATAAATGCTATGCATTTTTGCCAGAGCCAGGACTACCAGGCAAAATGACCAGCTCAAGCTTCTTGGGGGCCTTTCAGGTAAGGCTTCATGGAAAAGAGCTCTTTTCAGCTCAGTTCCAAAACAGAGTTGGATTTTGAAATGCAGAAAGTGAATTCAAGGTAGAGGGAATAGAACAAGTAAGGGCAGGAAAGACAGGACCATGGAATATGACCCAAGTCGGGTAGAGGGTGAGGGGACAGAAGCCCTAACCTGCCTACGTTTGTACAGTTTCTGCTGAGGGGTGGATAAATGAGAATTTTGTTTCCTAACGTAAGACCTTCCCCTCCTCCAGTTCTAAAGGAGTAATCTCTGTATAGTGGAGCTCTTCCAAAACTTTTAACCAGCTAGAATGTTGGCCTCAAGGAATGACAAAGGCAACACTAATAACTAAAGAGTTCAAAGAGAGTCTTTCCTTTTAAGTTATGAAAAGCATTAACGTCATCACTAGCAACACCCGGGTATTTTATGAGCCTGCTTTTTCTATGTGACACTAAATAAAACCATTTTACAATGGCAGTACCAGAACTTGAGAAGCTTCATTATACACGTCTACAAGCCAACAGATGCCTTGAGGACAGAGCCTGGATTTTATTTATTCTTGTAACTCTACTGTGGTGCATCATAAAGAGTTTGTTGACTGACAACACTTATGTGAGTAAACACATAGGACATATGTTCTGCATCATCCAGGAATAAGAATAAAGTGGTAGCAGCCCCATTTTCCAGAAAAACACATTGAGACAAAGCACAGAAAGAGCTTCACTCAGCTTTTCTGCCAAAATTTGGCAAGTTTCTCTTCTGAGTTTGGGCCCCATGGCGAGCTCTGTGCGGCCTTGGCAGAGCAGGGGCCTGTCGTGTCTGCCACATGGCGGCTCCCCTGCAGGGCCGAGGGATGAGGCCATTTGGAGACAATCACCTTCTGTCTCTGGGCTCTGACATCTGGGAGGTGGACAACCAACAGGCCCTGGCCAGGCCTCCTGGCCCTTCAGCTTGCCGTATGGGTTTTAGAAATTGCTTTTCAGGAAAAAGTCACAGCAGTGAAGGTGACCTTCTGGACAAATAATTCCGGTCCATGGGCACCAGATGCAATCGGAAGTTGGAAGCAATGAACAAATGAACAAATGACTTTGCCTTAAAAGAAAATAGAATTTCAACAGAACTGTGGTTCAAAGGATTGGCACTCTGTAGAGGAGTGACTGAGAGTGGCTTGGTTAGAATCCAATTTCAGTAATTAGTTCTATTCACAATAAGGCGTGTTAATAGGTCCCATGTTGAGCAGGCAGAATCCCCTGCCTCAGGTGCCAAGTGCCAATTAATGAAATCAACATTTGTGTCCCACAGGTAAACAACCATTCTACATCCATTCTCTTTGAGCTGTAAGCAGGCATTTCCCCCAGTAGGAGCTTGGTCATAGATAATAGATTATAAGCTCTAAGAAGACAGGGGTCGTGTCTCTTTTGTTCACCACTATATTCTCAGTTCCTGCGCTACCCAAAGACACCTGTGTTAAACTGCAAAAACCCTGAGAATTCTTCTCTTCCCTCTATGCAATATGACTTTGTCCTTTCTACCCTGATGACTTTTGCTTTGGCCATACAATGTGGTAGAAGCTGCATGGTGTCTGCTCTGGGCCTAGACTTGGAGACACCTTGCATCTTTCTGCTTTCCTTCTTGAACCCTGTGGAGGCTCCAAGTCTGGGCTGGTCTGCTGCAGGGTGAGAGGTACAAGGCCTGTTTACCCTCCTGTCCGGGCACCCCAGAAGCACAGCTGCCTAGATGACTAGCAGCTGATCATGGATGCATGAGACAGTCTGGCTGAGACCAGAATTATCCAGATGAGCTTATACTAAAAAAAAATCGTTTTAGGCCGTTAAATTTGGGGTGGTTTGCTATAAAAGCTAAATGATTAAGGACCCAGAATATATTTCTTGTGAGATGGATGCATTATTGATTATTATGTCACCCAGTTGTAAATAGCTTGCTCAGTTGCTCTCTTTTATATTATTATTATTATTTTTTTTCTAACACTTACTGCAAGCAGAAATTGTCTTGTTTGCTTATCGGTTTGCTTATTTATTTCCTTTCTCTTTTTCCATTATGGGAGCTCAGTGAGGATAAGAGATTTTGTCTGTCTTACTCACTTTTAAATTCCTATGGCTTAGAAAGGTTCTTGGCACACCATGGGTTCTCAATAAATGTTTATTGAATGAAAGAGTGAATTAATTTTATTAACAATATTTATAGTAAGGCTAGCTGGGCAAAGAGCTTGAGAAGTAGTTATCACAGATATTGATTGGCTAAGGTGTCCTTTGTTCTTTGAATCCTTTCTTTAATTCCTTTTTCCATACATTAGCACTTACTGAGGGCTGGTAGGTGAAAATAAAGGACCCTACTTATGTCATTGGTGGAGATACTGCTTTTCTCTCTCTCTCTCTTTCTTTTTTTGAGATGGAGTCTCACTATTGATGCTCAGTCTGGTCTGGAACTCCGCGCCGCTCAAGCAATCTTCTCATCTCAGCTTCCTGAGTAGCTGGAATGACAGGCACAGACCACTGCACCTGGTGAGTTATTGTTATATTTCCTTTCTTCAAACTCAGTTCTTAGTCCTCCGTTTCTTCCTCCCCAATAATGTTTAATTATCTGCATTCACATGAGGAAAATCTTTGGTTTACCTGGATTTTCTCCATTAAAAACAACACCAACAACACCAACACTATTACCACCAGCAGCAGCAGCGACAACAAAGCTTTGTTTCTAAGATTTCCTATCTCTTCCTCCCCCCACGCTTACCTCAGATATTTATCTTGGCTTCTTAGTATTTACCTTTAACATTGTCTTTATTTATTCATGTTTGTTTTCCATCTTAGATCTAAGCAGGCAGAAAAACTCACACAGAAAAAGATGGAGGCAGAATTTGTATTTCAAAATGCAAATTCTTTTTATTCACTTATTAGTCAATGATAAAACTGGAAAATACTCTTTTCTAATGAGACATACACTAAAATGAAATCTTCCCACTTTTTTCTCACCAACTATTGTGAGTATAACTGATTGCTAGTGTTTGCAAGGAACAAAATACAAACATTTAATTATGAAAAAAGTATAGCATAATAAGTGAAAATCTGTGGACTCAGCTTGGAGCCTTATCATAAAATGGCCACACACGGTAGATTTCCTTTTGCCTTATGGTCAGGGACTCCAGCATCTAAACATCAGTTGAAATTAAGAGATGCCCCTTATAGCTGGGCATTGTGGCGGGCTCCTATAGTCCCAGCTACTTGGGAGGCAGAGGCAAGAGAATTGCTTAAGCCCAAGAGTCTGAGCGGTGACGCAACAGCACTCTACCAAGGGTGACATAGTGAGACTCTGTCTCAAAGAAAAAAAGAGATGCCCCTTAATTTTCCCAGAAAGGCTTTGAACTGTTCACACCTGTCACCCTTCACCACTAGAAGTCAAAGAAATAGATGACTTTCTAGTGTAAACATTTCAGACATTTGCGGTACTGTCACAGATGATTATTGTCATTTTTACTTTGGGAGAGAGGTGAGGAGGTGGAGAGAACCTTCCTTTTCGCTGCTCAGATGGCCCCTCCTAGTAACTGCCGATCTGGTTCCTCCCAAAGCCTGGCTCTGACCATGAGCCTCCCATGTTATATGTGAAATCAAATATGTGGCTGGCAAAGTGCCCACCCTGAAAAACCTCGTATGGAGAGCTTCAGTTGGGTCAGTTAAATCCCTCAATTTCTAGAAGACCATGTGTGCTGATTCTCTTGGAAATTTATGGCTTTCTTTTCTCCTCTTCCCTCATGGCACTTGCCCATCAAGTTTTTCTTCCTTCATCTTTTGGCCCTGTGTTCAGCGCTTTCAAATTAGTCCACCAGGGCATTGATTTCAGGCGGTGAATGAAAAGAAAGGAATCCAGGGGAAGGCCACCTGCACCTCTTCCTGTCATTGACCTCTTCAAAAGGCATTTATTAAGCTGGCTGGCTGACTTGTGCCTAATCTCCCCTGGAGTCTAAATTTATTGTTGAGAAATCTCAGACCTTAATGGGTATCCAAGTGATTTGGATTCACAGGCAGATGAACTTAATAGCAATTCAAAAGTTTGAAGACAGTGTTCTACACATTCTTCTTCTGCTCTTACTCAATTGCTACCCAATATTAGGGGTTTGAAAATTGAGTGCAGTAGACTTAAACTTAGACTTATTTTTACAAAGACCTCACTCCAGAGAGTCAATGTAGGTAGTGTTTTAAAGCTCTTCTTTTCCTCTAGACAACACACCCAGCTCAGCTTCATGTTTGCCCACGTTAGTGCTCTGGCCCTTGCTTACATGTAGCCAGAACATCAGGTCCTAGAAAATCCAAGGACAGGAATCAAAATGTGGATGACAGGAAGCTCAGCAGGAGGATATTAACACTAATTAGAATACTTTTTCCTGGCTCGGCGCCTGTGGCTCAACGGGCTAAGGCGCCAACCACGTACACCTGAGCTGGCGGGTTCGAATCCAGCCCGGGGCCCGCCAAACAACAATGACGGCTGCAACCAAAAAATGGCTGGGCGTTGTGGCAGGCGCCTGTA